>JBAGKM010000028.1:2112544-2131794 GCA_037177155.1 Melanotaenia catherinae | reverse complement strand
TGTTTTCCCCTGTGTGTGTTATTTGGTTTGGCCAAACCACTATAAGTTACCCTCATTGTGTCATTGTGTGAGGTCAGTTTTCTCTCAGTTAAGTATGATTTGTTTAAGTTACACTTTTGAGTATTGTTAAATTTGGTTGACCTCTTTTAATGGCTGGCTAGTTTATTCATTCTTTTTGTATTTTTGGGTCAATAAAAACCCAGGTTTTTGAAATTACCTTCTGTGTCCTTGCTGCTTTACTGCCTGGTCCCTGACAATCTCCCATTTTCCTGAAAATCCTGTTCTGACCGTGCGTTCTTAGGAGAATTAATACTGAATGTGCGTCTTTATTCATTTCTGCAAACAGCTTTAATATCTAGCATGTGGTGTTAAAGTTAATAGTGGTTTGTGCACAAATGTCTGACATTTCACATCATTTCCTTGATTTTATTTGGACCGTTGGTGAACCAGCGTCGTAGGACAGAAAACCCGGAAGTTACCTGGATAAGAGAAAATCCAGCTTGGTACTACAGGCCTCTGGTCTCCTCAGACAGTTGTTAAACGTATTCTGTCTTTATTTACACTTTACACAAAGTTACAACTTTTTTTTTTCAGAATTTGTGTCGTAGGAGCTGCTAGCATAACATGCTAACGGCTTAAGAACATCTTGAAGGATGAAAGACAAATCACAGCTTCCGTATTCAGTTTGCTCTTTATTGCTTCATTTATTTAATCACATATTTTCATTCTTCTCACATATCTCCATTTTCTTTCATTCACATATCGAACATTCAGTTTCCATCTCCTCTGATTCATCACTTACCTGCAACATTTCTCCTCACAGTGCTTTCCTCCAGTTTTCCATTTCCATTTACTCTTAAGGTAATTACAGTCAATCTGAACTCTAAATCTCCATGTTTAAAAGTTACACAGCATCATTTCTTCTCACCATCTGCTATGTTCAGACAACAAAACAAAAATGTTCTTATTCTGAGACTTGAAACTGAGTCATTAAGATGGAAGCTAAGATTTAGCTACAGATAAGAATCAACAATCCAGATGCAAATCTTGTAGAAACATGAAAAATAGGAGAAAACTGAATTATTTACAGAATCAGACCATCTGGTCTCAGTAATGATCCTACCAGTCAAAGTTTTCCACAATGACCCTGAAAAATAGAAACAAAAGGAGTAAAAATATACATGAAAGGATAAAAAATTTTCAGAGATTTTAAACGGTTGTTACAGAGTTGTTTTTTTTCTTAACTATTTTAATTTTATTTTTTAAGTTAAAGTTTAAGGAAGTTTATCAAAGTTTAAAAGACGTAAGATGTCACTTGTTTGGTAAGTGGTATAACCTACTGAATGTACTACAGACTGACAGTAAAATCAGCAGATATAATGGAAAACATAGAAAATGTTTAAATATCACTGCATATTATCGTTATTCTAACTTATAACGTTTAAACTGTGATCTCCAGTTAACAAACTTGTAAAAATAAGTTTTGTGTCAAAGAGGAAAAAAAGTGCAAAACAGTCAACAACCTAAAGGAAGTTTAGTAACAGGAAGGTTTGTTTTCTTGAGATCACAGGTATACAATCATCACACAGAAATCTTGTTTCTGGTCATGTGTCCATCAGCAGGTGTGTTTCAGTACATTCGGTTAAGTCCAGGCAGACTAGGTCCAGTCCCGCCAGCCGCGGTGGAGCAATTCCTAATCAAGTTCAAATACATTCAGATTAGATTTTTCTACATCTGTCCATCAAGAAAACTCAACCAATCTCGGGTTGGAGTCTCCGCTGCCTCCTGGAGACTGAACCAATACCTCCCCATCTTCTTCCTCGCCTTCCCCTTCAAAGATGGCCGTCATGGGGGCGGCGAAGAGGCGGCAGCGAGCGGCGAAGTACCGACTGGCAGAGCAGGGAGGAGTGAGGGAGCGAGGTCGCATATGGGCAGAGGAGAGGACCAAGAAAGGGGAGGAAGAGGAGGAAGAGGAGGTGAGGAGGAGGTGATTGTGCGTCTGAACCTGTCGCCTACATCCAACCATCATGGAGAGAGAACAAGATGAAGAGGGAGGCACCGGGACACCCAGATGCAGGGGGGTGCTGATGTTAGCCACCATGTGGGAGGAGTTTACAGGTGTTACTGGTGATGGAGGAGGCAGCCGTGCCACCTGGAGGTCGGTGGCAGCAGATGGAGCCACGACAACGCGAAGCCGTTCAACTGCTGAGATCCGACAGGATGAATCGGATTGACTGCCCTTCCTCAGCAGGAGTGCCTTGAAGCTCTCGCTCCTCACTGACCTGTGACTACTGTGGGATGCTGGTCGGGTCCGTTGAGAAGGTGAGTCAGCTCGACTTTCCAAGGAGTGGGAAGAGGAGGTGGAAAAGACACTATTCCTATCTTGTTCTATATCCCTTCTTCCAAGTATCTTCCTTTTGGACCTAAAAGGAAAAAAAGGGGGATGAGTTAGCTTCTTAATTGTCCCAGAAACACACAGGCTGGGTTTCACTGTTGAGCTCTAGCAGTGTACGCATGCAGTAGGGTCAGTGCCCACGCGAGGTAGGGTCAGCGTCAGCGAGCGGTAGGGTCGGCGTCAGCGAGTGGTAGGGTCAGTGTCTGCATGCGGTAGGGTCGGCGTCAGCGAGTGGTAGGGTCAGTGTCTGCATGCGGTAGGGTCGGCGTCAGCAAGCGGTAAGGTCAGAGTATGCGTGCGGTAGGGTCGGCGTCCACGTGCGGTAGGGTCAGCGTCAGCGAGCGGTAGGGTCGGCGTCAGCGAGCGGTAGGGTCAGTGTCTGCATGCGGTAGGGTCGGCGTCAGCAAGCGGTAAGGTCAGAGTATGCGTGTGGTAGGGTCGGCGTCCACGTGCGGTAGGGTCAGCGTCAGTGAGCGGTAGGGTCGGCGTCAGCGAGCGGTAGGGTCAGTGTCTGCGTGCGGTAGGGTCGGCGTCCACGTGCGGTAGGGTCAGTGTCTGCGTACGGTAGGGTCGGCGTCAGCGAGTGGTAGGGTCGGCGTCAGCGAGCGGTAGCGTCAGTGTCTGCGTGCGGTGGGGTCGGTGTGCGGTAGGGTTGGCGTCAGCGAGTGGTAGGGTCGACATACGATTGGGTAGAGCTGACATCGGTGACCATGGGGCTGGGGTCTGCATGCGGTAGAGCCAGCGTCCGTGTGCGGTAGGGCCGGTATCTTTGTACTGTAGGCTTGGCATCTGCCAGTGCAGCTAATGCTGGTGAAACGTGCTCTGGCATTCTAGCGTATTGTTACAGCGTTGTGTTGCAGTTTTTCTTACGTGGTTACTGCACAGCAAGAAGCTACAGAAATCCGGAAACATATAATCACAAACCAACCAAGTACTCCCGATAACCGGGCTGCAAGCAGGGGTGCATGTCAGGTCTTGAAGAAGGCATCAAGCCTTCACAGAGCAGACGGCTACATTTGTGACCTTAGGCAGACGCTGCACAAGTTTAAATCCAGCTATAGTTTTTATTCTTCTTAAGGACATGAAAGAGAAAACAGAAAATCTGCCTGGCATTGTTCCTTATATCATATCCTAGATATTCCTTCAGATAAAAGCAAAAGTATTCCGCATGACCTTATTGCAGATGTCCACCACCATTCTTTTTTTTTTAAAAACTTCAAGTTTGTTTCAGTTGAATTCCAATCACTACAACGTTGACTATACTGCCCCACTGCTGATTCTACGCCGCAGGCGGAGGATTTTCCTTCCTGGTTCTGGTCCTGCTGGACGTTTTGCTTCCTGGTTCTGATACTGATGGAGGGTTACCTTCCTGGTTTTGATATATGGTTTTCCTTCCTTCCTGGTCCCGGTGCTGATGGAGGTTTTCCTTTATGTTTCTGGAGCTGATGGAGGTTTTCCTTCCTTTTCTGGAGCTGATGGAGGTTTTCCTCTCCAATATTCACTCAGGATGGAGGACTGAATCAATGAGATGATCTGACCCAATCCATTGTTCTTTATCTAGGTTATTATTTTTATGAACTGTTTTAAATGTTTTTCAATGTCAAAACAACTAACAGAAGGGCAAACTGGGAAGGAAGCTTCTAGTTTCAGGGACAAAACATTTAAATAAAGGAACGATGCTGGAAGGCGAGGAGGGATAGAACAGAGGACTTGGATTCGGGTCATGGAACTCAGGAGCTACACTCAACTCTACACATTCACTGACAAATCAGAGGCTTTACCTGCAGCCACGCCCCGACAAGTGGGTGTTCACGCTGTGCCTTCCCATACTGCACTGCTCCAGAGGCAGAGGGAGGAGGCAAGCAGACATGTGAGGATGCTCTGTGACAGTGGGTGCACTTACAGTGTTCAGCATGTGTTTGGGTGGCACTACCTGTGGATGACAGCGAACAGATCCTCTGTGGTTCGTGGTCGGCCAGAGACAAACATCTGGTCTGCTGAGACACTGACAAACACGTCATCTGGTAAAGACACAAGAGAGTTCATTTGTTTTTTTCTGTAGTCAGGCTTGAACATGAAGTAAAACATGCTTACAAAGTCCTTTTCTTACATACCAGCCCAGCTCTGAACAGACTTAGTAGAAAGAGAAGCTCTGATTCAGCGGTTGTTATGACCCACTGCTGTTGTACCTCTGATGCCTGCTACATATTTTCACCTCCTTTAAAGTTTGTCTGTGGAAGGTTGGCCTACTTGGTTCTTCTCTGTATAAACAAAAAGTGTAGCAGTGCTGATCCTGCAGCCCAGTTTCAGGAATATTTCTAGTTTAAATGTGCCCAACTACAGATGCTTTTTAAAACCTCATGACCAGGCCTAAACACACAGATCTCATTCTTGGGATTTACTCATACAGTCTTTTGAGGGCACTTGGTCAAATCTTAAAGGAACCCAATCTAACTTAGAGCAGACACTAACAGGGTCAGGTTCTGGACATATTCAACAGATTTTTTGAAGTAAGGACCAAGAACTTGGTCAAAGTGTCCCGTTCAGGAACAGTGAGAGCCTATCTATGTCTAGAAAAGACGCAGACATTAAAAAAGGACAAACCACAGACAGTCTGATGTAAAGTAGCTTCAACTGACTTGTTACAGAATCTGAAACAAAACTCGGATACTATCGGAGGTAAAACAGTCATTGGTAGGCTGGAAATGTAAGTATCATAGATATTCACCCACCGTCCACTTATCAGGTCTACTTGCTAGTTATGTTAGTTATGTCAGTTGTCAGTTATGTTAGATTGAGTTAACACTATTGTTTATATTTGGTTTGAATTAGGTTGAAATGCTTTAGTTCTCTTTTGTTAGCGTGCACATTTGAGCACCATTGTATTTTCAATTCTGTTTAAGTTCTATATATTAACATATATTCTTTTCTTTTAATGGAGCTGGGGGAGCCTTATGAACGCTTGGGGGCAGAAGCGAGCCAAGGAGCAGGAAGTGCCGTGGGCCTAGACCAAGCCAGCTCCTTCCAGAGGGGAGATCAGTTGCCTCCATACCTTTAAATATTTAGATTTGTTGTTTGGATTTTGATTAGTTTGATTTCTTGTTTAATTTTTTGGTAATTCTTTTTGTTAAGTAATAGTGAACTAACTGTTTAGGTTTTGGCTCATTGTTTAATGTATTTGTTAGTATTTGTTAACCCCTCATGTGTTTTAGACTGGTCTGATCAGCCAGTATTTAAGTGGCCCTTTGTTTCATGTTTGTTAGGTCAGTTTGGTTTCTTTTGAGTTACATGTTAAACAGTTACTTTAAAGTTTTCTGAGTTATTGTTATACCTTTGTTTAGTTTTGTTCATTTGACTTCTTTTAAGGGCCCAAAACTGTTTTGTGAGTATTTTTTGGGTAAATAAAACCCGTTCCTTTTTTAAATCCAACTGTGTCCTTGTCCTTCACAGTCAGTATGAATTGTTTCCATTTCCACAGACAGAAACTGGGAGGGGTGCCAGAATATCCAATCCAAGAAGTCCTAATGTTTTGGGACACTTCCACTGATGTCTCGATCTTACCAATCCTATGATATCACGGCATGACATAGCTGATTCATCTTTCAATATCTTAGAGTTACCTGGCAGGTAAAGGCGCATTTATGCTCAATGCAGAAGACGGACACGCAAACGGACGGACAGTTTAATCTGTTTTCTGCGTCTGTTACGCACATAATTTGGTTCGTTTTCAGGGAGCTTAGCTATCCGTCGCTTGACACAGAAGACGTAGCAATACCACTAGAAACCATGGGGCCAGTGCAGAGCTGACATGCAAGAAACAAACCAGAGAAGAAGAAGAGAATCAGGTGGGGAACAAAACAGCAGAAGAAGAATGAAGATGAGCACTGTCTGCAACTGAAGAAATTGCACAAGCTTTTGAATAAAGACTGTATGCAAGTGTTTAGGCCGTGCTGGGCGGTTGGAAACAATGCGACGCATTACCGCTGCTAGCGATGTCTGAAACTGACGTCAACTTGCGGGAATGAATTCAAAACTCAGCACTGCCCCCTAGTGGAGGAACTGACTTAACAACCTGAAGTGGTTGGCTGTGGAAATGCATCAGAGATCAGGGTTTACCGCATCAGAACGCACCATCCTGTGCTGAGCTCGCTGGATATTTTCTCTTCTTCAGACCATTCTCTGGAAACCCTAGAGATGGTTGTGGGTGAAAATTCCAGTAAATACTTAGACCAACAACCATCAAAGTCTCTTACATCCCCTTTTCTTTCTCATTCTGATGCTCAGGTTAAACTCCAGCAACTCGTCTTTACCACGTCTACATGACTAACTGCGTTGAGGTGCTGACATGTGATTGGCTGGTTAGACATTTGGGTAATAAGTAGTTGAACAGGTGCACCTGATAAAGTGGACAATAAGTGTTTATATACATGGATGAAGCATCGGTCTCTTGATCAGATGTGTGTGACACCACACAGAGTTCAAGTTCTGCCAGTGGAGCCGTATAACTAACCCATATACCTAACCTTTACCTGACTGAAAGAGACTCACCATCTAGACTTCTCCTGGCTTCCTTGGCCTCTTCGTCTCTCCTTTGTGCTCCCTCTTTTCCTTTCTCCTCCTCTTCCTCGTCTGGCTCCTGGATCAGGAGGTCAGGCAGTGATAGCTCCCCCCGCAGGCTGTCAGTGGACAGCGCGCTGCTGAGCGAGAACCTGCTCTGACCAATCACAGCGCAGGAACTTTCCGAGTCACTCGTCTCTTGATTGCATGCTTTGATCATTCTCAGCCTCTCTCTCCTGACTTTCATCACATCTTGCTCATCCTCGGATGAGGATGATGAAGATGAGGACGACGATGATGATGAGGGGGTGGGCTTCATGGTTGATGACATCATCAGCAGCTGCCTCCCCAGCCTCCTTTTCCTTCTCTTTGCTTTGTCCTTTTTGTTGGATGATGACATGACCATCATCATGGTTGTCTTCGTTCCTCTCTCTTCGTCCCTCTCCTCTTCATCTTCAGCTAGCGACGACCTCATCATCCGAAATGTTTTCTCCTCATCCCGATAAAGTCTTGTCTCAATGACTCCACCAGAGATAGGCTCTATTACCCCACTGTGGGCTCCCACTGTCCAGGTGGAGGTAGTTACATGGGCTCCTGAGGTTTCCAGCCCATTAATCTCAGTGGGGCCACAGTTTCCATAGATACCCGTGGCCCCTAAGGTGCAACTGATCTCATTGAAAGTGTCTTTAGCCATTGTATTGCCCATAGTTTCTAAGGTGCTACTGGACCCCATGGTGGTCTGTGAAATGCTACTGGCCCCAGTCGTCCCTTTGAGTTTCCTTTCAGTAGTTTTCAATACAAAGACTTGTTTTGCTGTTTTTGGAGATGTCAGTAAGAGCTCTGGCTTCTTGGGCAAAATCTGAGGCTTCTGCCGCTTTGGGGAGCTGGCAGGTGAGGGTGTGGCATTCATCGAGCCAGCAAGCGTTATTGGTTTGTCACCAATGCTCTCCAGTGATGGTGTTTTATGGGTTGCTTGAGTGCACAGCGGTGTGCAGATAGAACCATCGGGAAGATGTGATGGGCCGTCAAACCCATGAGAAGGTGATGTGATCTGACCACTGCTGTTGCAAACACTCGGCCCTTTTCTGGTCTTGGGGGATGCCATTAAATCCAGAATGCAGAGATCGGGCTTCTTTGGTGGAAGTGGCTTCTCAGGCGAGCGGAACTTCCTTGGGGTACCCGGTGTAAAGTCCTGCTTATTGTATTTCACATCAGTAAAGACTGAATCTCCATCAGCTGCACGGAGACTCTGAGTTTTTTCTTCTTTTTTGCTTTCTGACGGCTCCATTCGGTTTTTTTTGTCAGTATCATGACATACTTTGACCCAAGGACTCACAGGACTGGAGATTTGAGTGGGATTTATGTCTAAATTCTGTCTTTCTTGTTTACTGGACTGGGTATCTTGTGTAGTACCAGTACTACTCTGGATAAGTAAGCTGCCTTTTACTCTCTGGTTGTTAAAATAATTTGATGCATTAATGCGGGACCCAGTCATAGCTTGGTTGTTGCAATTGGGTCTTGGCTGCTTTACTTTGGTGCTGACTGGGCAGTGAGCGTTAGCCAGTAATCCATTAGCTTCGCTGCAAGCTACATTGCAGATAGCTAGTTGTGATTTTGCACTGGGAGAGTTTAAGTCAGTGTTGTCCTTGCAGTGAAGGATAGCTTCATCCAACACAGGGCAGTCCAACTGAGCCTCCTCACTTTGCTTAGTGCTAGCTGCCGACGTAGCAGCTCGGCTATGGAGCGCAGCATCAGCTGAGTTAGTTTTAGTTTGCAGGACTTCCTGGTTCCTGACAGAGCGAAGTCTGACACCCTGCAAAGCTTGAGAAGTGACCAGGAGGCAGGGAGGTGTAGCTACTTGAACACCACCATCTGCAGACATGTAAGAGACTGGTGGAGGGACATCAGGCAAAGGAGGAGGAGGAGGAGGAAGGTCAGGCATGTCTGAGAGTTCTGAAATGAAGGGAGGAGGTGGGGAAATTTGGGGAGGAGGGAAGTTGGATGGCATGATCTTCCTCACAGCGTAGGAGTAAGGGGGAGGAGGAGGCCGGATGGAAGGAGGTAGAGTAGGAGGCGTGGGCAGGGATAGTGGTTGGAGAGAGGAGGAAGCTGGAGGAGGAAGAGGATTGGAAGCAGCAAGAGGTCTGGTAAAAGATGGAACATCTGGGAGGCAGAACTGGGGGAGGGGAGGAGGGGGAGGAGGTGAAGCAGGCACAAGAGAAGTAGACTGAGGAAGAGGTGGAGGAGGAGGAGGAAGAGGAGGAGTTACAGAGTGTTTGGCAAAAGAAGGAGGAGCAGAAGGAAATGAAGTTGATGAAAACTGTGGAAGAGGAGGAGGGGGAGGTGGAGGAGGAAGGAGAGGATGTCTCGCTGAGGAGTCAGAGGAAGTGTAGGAAGAGAGGGAGGAGGAGGAGGAAAACGAGGAAGAGAGGGAGGAGAGGAGCGATGACTTCCTCTCTGGCACTGGTGGCTTCGGCCTCCCTTCTCCCCGAGACCTTGACCTGGGCAGAGAGGAGGTGGTGGGGGACAGAGGGAAGGACGAGGAGCATGAAGAGGAGCATGAAGAGGAGAAAGGGGAGGCTGGGGGCAGGGAGAAAACTCCAGGGCTAGGTGTGAGAGGGGAGGACGGGTTGAGGGGGGAGGACACTGGAGTCCCAGGGGTGGGGGTGTTAGACTGGCTGGAATAACCGCTGGATGGAGAGGTGAGGCGCTGAAGCCCGGCCATGGAGGAGTCAGGGGGATGGTGGCTGAAAGGAAGTCTGACTCCTTCATCTTTTGGACCTGGAGACCCAGGCGTGATGGCAGGCACGTGGCCTGAGCTGGTCGAGTTGGGACTGCAAAGGGCGGAATCAGCAGAGGTTAAAGGCTCAAAGGTTGTGACTGTCCCACAGTTCACCCCACTCTGCCGTCTTTTGGTGGTGCTTCGCAGGACCCAGGGGTCGTGGAAGGCCTGAGGAGAAGATGTTGGTGAGTGCAGCATGCTGCGTTCCAGATGGGGACTAAGGTCCAGACGTGGGCTTGGTGAGGAGCGGGAAGGCTTGCTGCAACCTGACCTGCGCCTCAAGGAGTCCGAGCGCAGTGGTGGAGGAGGCGGGCGCTTTGATTTGCGCAGGGAGATGCTGCGGGAGTAGTAAGAAGAAGTGCTGAACTTTCTTCTTAGAGAGGGGGAGCAGCTCATCTGTTCTGAGCACAGCGAGTTACTGTCAGTGCAGGAAGGGGTGGATCGACCGGAGGACAGCAGGGGATCACAGCTCCAACTTTCCTCAGAGACGCATCTCGTCTCCTGGGTGTTGCTGCTGTGGATGCTGGAGCTGGGGGTGAGGGGCCTGTAGCTCCACCTCTCCCCACTACAAGAGCTGCCATCGTAGAAGGACTGAGAATCCTGCTGGGTGGTGGTCTGATCGTCCACGGCCTGGTAGCTGAACTGAGAAACTGAATCTGCAATAGAGGAGGAGGAGGGGTAGTGGGAGGAGGAAAGATCCTCACTCAGGGGTCTGTCACTAGGGTAAGACCACTCAGACTGCAGCCCGTGGCAGCTGATGTCTGGGACAGAGTAGGTGATGGGGGAGGAAGGGTAATAAGAGGAGGAAGGAGACTGTGGTATGACTCTGGCAGTGGGGTCAAAGGGCAGCAGGGGCTGGAGGTCACTCGGAAAACCTTGTCCATCCTTTCACAGGTTAGGGTTAGGGTTAGGGAACAGGAGAAAGAGGAAGAGATAATCTTAGTTTCTGAATTGATTAACCAAATGTGATGAAAATATTTCTTAAACTGACCTGGAAGGTAGAGGAGGAGGAGGAGGAGGCACTGAGTGTCCTGTAGGAGGCGCTGTTACAACTGACCTCAGAGTCCAGCGAGGAGTTGGCTGCCAAATGGGGGGGGCTGTGGATCTCAGAGGAGGAGCAGCACGAGGTGGGGTGTTTTTTTATATGTGGGGAGGTGGTAAGGGAGGCCATGAGGCTGGACATCTCTCCTCTGGGTGCTCGGATCTTCCTTGCTGTTAGCTGCCCCTCCTTTCTTGTTTCTCGCTTCGCCCCCTCGTCCACCTCAGTGTGCCGACTGGAGGTCGAGGGCACGGCTCGCCCTACCGTGGAGAACTGACCAGGAAGATCCATGTGGACTGTGGGTTTGGGGATGACGTCTCCTGAGATTTCAGAGAGTGTCCTACGGCGGCTCAGCTTACGAGGTCGGCGGGTCAGTGAGTCGTTGTTAGACAGTATTTTCCGAAAACTGGCCTGACGATCAAAACTCTCACCTGAAGATTGAAAAGAAAACAATGAAGAAACTAAAATAAGAAATTAAAATCCTAATCCATTCCTGATTTAAAGTTTGAGCCTGAATAGAGGGTTGAGTTTGATGAACTCCAAAAGCCTTAGTGATGGCATGTGTTGGGATCCAAGACTTGAAGTTTGACTAAGTACCCCAAAACTGAATCCCAGTACCCCTAAAATTTGAAAGATTTTTTAAAATTATTTATTATTATTATTATTATATTATTGATATTATTATTATTATTATATTATTATTATTATTATTGTTGTTATTATTATTTTTAGTATATTATTATTATTATTATTATTATTATTATTATTATTATTATTATTATTATATTATTATTATTATTGTTGTTATTATTATTTTTAGTATATTATTATTATTATTATTATTATTACTTAATTTTCCCAGTAGTTACTGTTTTAGAAACTCAATGCTGCTGCTCAACAGTGATGACATACAATACTATTACTTTACTATTGAAACTATACAACCCCCCAAAATTAGCAGTTTTAGTTAAAAGTGAGTTAAAATCTCAGCCCATTGCCAGCACAGAGTGGTACAGGATCACATTACTAACTTCCAGGTTGCAACAAAACTCATTTTCTAAAAATAACTTCAAAATCTGCCATGAATTTTTTATATATTTTATATATAGCCAGGTACATGCTGAAAAGCTGTGACAATAAGTAAAATAATTGATATCAGTGATCAGTGTGTTTTGCTTGTTCTGAAGCTTAAACTGCAAAAAAAAAACGCAGGAACAGTATTGGTTTAATCTGAGCTTATAAGCCTTTTACTTAACCCAAATAAACTGCATAAAATGCATGTTTGTGACAAATTCTCTTCACTTTATACCACCATGTTTATGTTTATAACTCTATGGCCCTTGGAAGTAGTGATGAGATTTTTTTTTTTACTTGGGTCAAGACAATGATCAGCCAAACAGATAACTGGAAAAATATCCTGCGCTTCACTAAACAAATCTCTGGGACACAAAAAGTGGAGGGTAATAACAAAGGCAAAGCTGAGAGATACACTGAGCAGGCAACGCTTAGTGATGGAATTGTCAAGAACTGGCCAAGATTCGATTTCTGATAGAAGCAGTAAGCGACTTTGGGATACTTTGTTATTACAGGTTTAATTTAGTCTCAGAGCAAAACTAAGCTCACAGGCCAAATTAAATCAAAGTTGAACTTTAGGGTTCCACTAACTAAAGACAGATGGGGAACGTTTTTAAAGCATTTTAAGCACAGACTGCTTTAAGCTAAATGATTAAATGACATCAAAAACAATTCTTTCACTAGAAGGGGTACTTCCTTGTTCCTGTCAAGGAAAACAGCTAAATTAATAATCCTAAAAGGATAACAAAACTTTCAAACAAACTCCTTACAAACAAAAAAACAAAAAGCTTCCATAAAAATCCTCTCACAGATGCCCCTGATTTTCTACTAATGCAACTTCTTTATATGTTCTTCTGCAAGAAGTTCCTTCACATTTGTTATATTTATTTATTTTTCTATGTAATTGCACTTTTTGCCTCAGGCACCATCGCATTACAGTTCATGTGAGGCTCATACAACTGCTTTATGTACTTAAGCCCGTAGAAGACAGTTAGCATTTCCATTATTTATTATTATATGATCAAGCTGAGTTTTTATGCATTCAGACTTGGAATAATGGAGAGTCAAAATAACAGCAAAACCCCAAATTGTTCAGCTGCTGATAGTCTCATGATTCATTAAACATGATCCATCCCATTTTTAGTAAGTTAAGCACTCAAGTTAACCATTTACTTATGCCAAAAATGTTATTTTCCTCAACAGTTTATGTTGGCTAAAGTATGAATATTAAAGTACTGTACGTATACTAAATATGTTTAACAACCTAATATAGAGATTGATCTCCATTAATGATAAGTTTGTGTTAGAAAAAAACAAAAACTTTACTTTAACATTTGTTTTTACAAAAAACACAGAAGCAAAAATGCTTTGTCAAATGTTTAGATTAATTTTCATTGTGATAGGTCTTAACTTAAAATCTAAAACTTTGCAAGTGCTCCTGAAATTATTTAGCCGGCTTTTGTTCAGTATCTGAGAGTAAGTGAAAAAGAAACACTTTTTTCTCTGCTTTCAGCTGAACCTTTAGGCTGCGTGTACGGAACTTGCTTTACAAACTGGCCCTCTTCCACACATCTGCTTCTGCTAATGCCATCTCCAACCAGCATTCATGATGCTCAGGTGAGTGTTCTCCTGGTGTGAATTGCAGACCTTGTGCTGAACATTGATGCACTGCCTCCATTATCGCTCTGCCTCCTTCCGAGGAACCGACGCTATTGTTTATGACACTGACACATGCAGTAATGGGTATTTCACTTCTGCACCTATACTGAGCGTGTGTTGAAACTGGAAACATAGATAAATATGGCACGTATCCGCAACATCAGTAAATTTCTATTTCATCAACTGAAGCATTAGACTGATCACTAGAAAAAAACAGAGTTGTGAAAGCATTGCTCATTGCACATGTTGTCAATAATAACTGAAATCATAATGTTGTCTTAAAAGAGCAGATAGGATCCCATGGGTAAAACAGTAGCTATCACAAATTCACTATCTCTTTGTGTTTGCTTCTGTTATTTCTGGGACTTAAACGTTGAGGGAATTCATGGTGCAAAACTTCTTAAAAAGATTCAGCTGAAACCTCTCCAGGAAAATCATCAAACATGTACAGATGTGTCTCAGGGGATTTGAAGAAGTTCAGCCTACTGTAGAAGTCAGATGAATCCTTCAGTACAGTACGTCCCTGCAGACAGGAGAACATGGCAGCTGTCACTAACAAGGAAAGTCACATGCCACTCTTCTCCTTTATGTTCAAATACAAACACAGACTCTGGTGTATTAGTGCCAGATATTTTCAATTATCTCGTGTCAACCTTTATCTCTTCACATTTACTGCTCTGCAGCTGGATTGATGCCTTCCTTTTTTCATATTTCAAGCACAGTTGTACTTCAGAGAAGAAGACGAAGAAGATCACAACAGTTTCATCCAACTTTTATGTAAGTGTTTTAGATTCTGTTAGCCTCAGGGTATACGGTGCACACTGCTAAATTCTTTAACAATGCTTTTAGCAGCACAGTGATTGTAAATAAAAACGAAGGCTCCCAAGAAATGTTTGTCTTGAAGATGTCTTGTTCACAGAGCTGCTCATTCATTTCAAAAAGAGGAATTATCACTTCAGATAAAAGAGTTATCAAGTTTGCAGATACAGGAAAAATCTGGTGTAGTTGCATTGTTGTTAGTGTATGTTTGTATTACTGAAGCACAGCAGGGTTTTACATCTCTTTGGTAGTTTTCTATTACAGTACAACAAAAAGCCTTTTTCTGTTTACACAGCAAGCTTGCATCAAGTGGAGGATTGTGCACATAAAATTACCATAATAGGCAGCCACAGAGTTTGCTAATGCGCTTCTCAGGATGAGAGAGCGTGCAGAGACTTGCTGAGAAACTGACAATGTGGCAACAAAAAGTGAAAAAAGAGAGAGAGAGAGAAAAAAAAAACTCAGTATATCCTCATTTTTTCAGGCCCTGTTTAGTACATGAATGTGCAGCCACCCCAGGAGCAGAGAGGTTACCCCACATCTGGAGAAATGAGTTTGACCCTCTCAAAGGGCACAGGAAGTTGCCCCTGAAAGCTGCAAACAAAAGCAGCAGTGGCGAGCAGGAGCCCAGAGCGCCATTCATCGCGGCTAATGACTTGTTCATTAAGAGTGATGATGGATAAAGACTTCTCACGCTGAGATGAAATCAAGATTTATATGCGTTGTTTCCTCACCCAACTTGTGGGAAGATCATCATCATTTAATTCTATCTCTGCGGCCGGTGATGGGCATCCAGAGAGCGGGCTATCAAACGGTGCAGTCAGCTGGCAAAATCCAAAACGTGCCGTTGGCACATCTGGAGCTTGCCGTTGCAGCTGAGGGTGAGCAATGGCTGCTGGCAGGTGGCCAAATTACAGGCAGAGACGCTTCAGGACTCCACAGTCTCCACCCTGGCTTCTCCTCGTTTAGATCATCATCATTATTTATTTGCTTATTTATTATTTTTTCCATTATGTGTGCTGTGTTGCATTTCAACAGCACTTTTTATTTTTTCCTCAGCATCAGCGTATTATCGCACCGCGCTAGACCCTCGACCCACCTCTCCCTGTAGGTTCTTATCTCTAGCTGGAAATAGGCCTCAAGACACTTCATCAGTGTCCTTCACCCTGCTATCTGCTGCTCCCAACTTTTATTAAAACTTCAGCCTTTATCAGCTCCTGGGTAATTCAGGCATGACAAATTGGGCACCAGATGCCACCTCCATTTGAGGCTGCTGTACATCTCTTGCTCCCCTATCAAGACAATGGGAGGTGGCAGGCTGCAGCATTGTGGGATACCCACCTTTAGCCCAGCACATCAGGTTACTTCAACAAACTTCCTACATCCATCTGAATGCTGAATACTTTATGTTAGAAAAATTCTTCTGAATGCAACTTCTTTACACCAGGGCAGTGACATTTACTGCAACATACTTTTATTTATTTTTTTTTATTAGCAATCTGATCCAGAGGAAATACTGTACATTACTGAGTCTGAATTCCAGATAAGTACAAAAAGTATTTTCTGGAACGCCTTCTCCTTATTAATGTTGGACTTTTTATTATTCATTTATTTAAATTCTAGTTCATGTTCCTGAATAATATTGGGGGTTGCTTTCCATTCGGCAGACATTTCATCATTGTGTATAATGAATGCATTGTTGAACAGTATGTCTACATGTGATGGTTCTGTTTTCACCTGTAAGGGAAGCCACAGTTTTTTATGGAGCAGGAAAAACATCTGAGAACCTGAACAGGTAACTCAGATAATTAGTCTGTCTTTGTCTTGAGAGTGTGGGCTGTGTGATCAATAGATTAAAAAAAAAAAAAAAAAATGGAAAAAAGAGGGAAAATTCCTCAGGGAGAATTGAATTTCTGGTCCTGCAATGCACAATTAGCTTTCCAAGGATTTTTTGAATGCAGTCATCTTGATGACATAGACAAGAGTAGTGCTGGACAGCTTATATTTACTGTCTCCCCTTCCTGCACATTTCATTTTGGGCATGTTTAAAGATAGGACATAATTTATGATGCGTTTAAAAGAGGGAATGTGGAGCAGAGTTGCATGCTCACTTTAATAAAACCACAGCAGACAGTTATAGAAAAAGAATTAGTCAATGCCATTACTTCATTTATGACTGACTGGAACTCACAATACACATCTACTCAAGTGTAAGATAACCTAATTTTGTGGTGTAAAAGATTTTGAAGTTGACAGGCATGCACATGTAGAAACTAGTTGGATCACTTACTGGAACTCTTGAATTGTGTTCACAGTGATACGGACAGTATTCATGGGATTTGGTCCCTTCTTTGACCTGCACATCATCTGCTCTTCAGGGGATTCAGTGTGGGTCCTGCCTGTAAATAAGAATCCATGATAGAGGGGCAGCAGGCGTGAAGCATGAGATTGGAAACCAAAGGCATCACACTGGGTTGTTGGATCTTAGTGATGTTTAGCAACACATAACTCTACACACAGACCCTGAGTTTGGCATGAGCTAGTACACACTCATGCTCACAGAGTCAGCCATGCATGTGAATACTCTCTCACACACTGCATTACATTGAGATCCCCCTTTCACAAATATATAATGTCTTTCAAATGAGCCTATGATAATCAAAGCCTGTTCTTGCAAAGATTTGTCTGGATGTGTTGGGAATGAGAAGTCTGCAGACATCACAGCATACTGTCAAGTCACTCTCATTACAACAACTGGGCTGCATTTGAATTTCTAACATCCAAACGTTTGGTCCAGCCATGCCCAACACAGCAGTGCTGGCCAAGATGCCAGCTGTGTTTCAGGGCTAAAATGTGTTTTAAGCACTGCTGCAGGACGGTAATGTGTTGTGCAACCTGCCAGCCTATGAGCATCCTGAGGCAAATGGGAGAAGCAGTGGTTAAAAAGCAGGCTTTTTTATTGGGTCAGAGCCAAGGAGTAATCTACCACATAAAAGCATGGAATAATTGGGGGCTATCATAGGGGATATGCCTCCCAAAATACACCATTTTATAAGGAAACCTTCCATTACATGGTGCCAGTGGAATTTGGCACTGAGGGCCTCTTGTAGTCAATTAACATTTGGAATTAAAAAAAGCACATTACAGAACCATGTTAAATACATTAGCAAACAACAGATTCATTTGCCAGTGACGTTCTATCATCACAATCACTCTACAAAGCTGGAAAATGCAGACAAACCTCTGAGATGGGACTGGGATGTGTTCTTGTTTCACACATTTGCCTATTGGTTTGAAAAATATACCAATTCCCTGCTTGAAAAGCCTTTCATTTTGGCAATTTGTTATGTCAAATAAGTTTGCTGGGTGAACTGGACTTAGGTACAGAAGTCTATGATGAATTGTATCCATTAAGGTGGAATCTTGCAAACCTTAAAGTGAAAACATACCTAAAACAAGAGCATCATTAGGAAAATGAGCAAAGACCTGAACCTGGAGTGTTTCTGAGCAGAGATGAATGATGGCATCACACCTCGGTCCATTATAGACTCTATTTATACACAGGGACACAGAGGAGCAACACTAGTTAGAGGCTTCTCTCCAATTAGGTTATTACTGGTTTGGGAGCCTTTTTACTCAAGGAAATTTCAGAATAAAAATCATGTCTTTAATCAAGTCTATGCTAATCTGTCATGGAGTAACTCTCTTTCCTGCCTGTTTCGTTTAGTTTGGAAGCAAATAATGTGCTTCTGTTTACTTTGCGTAATTGAATTTATATATTTTATTCAGCAAGGGTAAAAATATAAAAAGGATATACTGAATTGCTGCATTGGTTTTTTGCTCTGGAATAGGTCATGAAAATGTCATGAAATGATAAAAATAGACTGAGAAAATGTCATAGTCGATAATGCAAATAATCCTGAGGTTATTTGACTAACTTGGACGATTTTTAGTGTGTCTTTGCACCTTACTATGAAAACCATCACTAGAAGTGATACTTATGTCCAATCACAATGACAGGAAAGGAAGGTAGGAAGTGTGTGTCCTCTATGCAGGAGGTAGGAAACTACTGTGGAAGCCAAAGATTCATGAGAAAAAACTATTTTTATTATCAGATTTGCAAACTTCAGTTAATTTCCATTACCATCTAATCTTTATTTAACCAAATGGTTCAGTTGTCAAACCTCAACTACAGACACCAAGTAACCCTGTCATCAACACTGATAACAGAAATAATACGAGATACATTTAGTTAATCTGTGATACTTCTGCTTTTCTTTCAGTCTTTATGCCACAATGATATCATTCTGGATCCAACAACACATTTAACAGACAGCTAATATTTATTAATGTTCTTGTCTGACAAACTCTTTGCTTTTATTTGGGAGTAATAATACTAGAAACAAATTGTGTAAAAGGGACTGTAGCAGAGTTACTTACCAAGAATTGCAACTGTTGAATCCCTTCAGAAACGGTCTGATAAAGCATGTTGTTCATAATAAAAATGTCATCAGTCACCTCTTTCATTAACAGAAAGGCCATGTTCTGCAGGGTTATATTGAGGGTTAAAAGGCAATAATAGTGTGAGGTATAGTATGTCTGCTTACACACAGCCTGAGTGACAGGTCAGTGCACAACCCTGGAATTCCCCAGTACTCCTCCTCATCGCAGGACATGGTGGCCTCACTTGAAGTCGAGCGAGGAATAAAGGATTGCCTTCTGTATTTTTTCATTAGACTTTTTTTTTGTTACTGAATACATAAATCCATTGTGGCAAGATGCAATATGTATCATGGCACTCCACCTGCGGACGTCTCATAATGGCTGCCATGTCCCTCCAGTCAGGGATGATAAGTGAACCCCCCATGAATGTTAATGATAGTGATCATTCTGAACCAGCCCGCCTCTCCGTCTTCGCTCACAGC
>JBAGKM010000028.1:2096405-2109080 GCA_037177155.1 Melanotaenia catherinae | reverse complement strand
CTCTGATGGGATGGGGCTGCATTAGTGCCTATGGCGTGGGCAGCTTCCACATCTGTGAAGCTCCATCAATGCTGAAAGTACATGGAGGCTTTAGAGCAACATCTGCTCCCATCCAGACAACGTCTCTTTCAGGGAAGGTCTTGCAGACAGATGTCAGTTCTTGATCCGTCCACTGATCTTCATAAATGAGAGACTCTGCCTCTCTGAAATGCTCCTTTTATACCAGTCATGTTACTGACCTGTTACCAGATAACCTGATTAGTTGTCAAATGCTCCTCCAGGTGTTTCGGGTTTGTACCAGGTACTTTTCCAGCCTTTTGTTTCACCATCTGGGATGTTGGGTTACACTCTCCTACCCTCCTTTTTCACTCTGGATAGTTTTAATAAATTAAAGAATTTAACTGCAGTAAATTAAAATAATTTTTAAAAAGACGTTTTTACAGCTTCGTTTGAACTTTAGAAGCTGCTTCTGTTCTTCAAGCAGCAGATTTACTGTGTCTGATGCTGTTTCTCTGAATAAATTGTTGTCTGAATCTTGTGAAGGCACCACAGCAACCAGACCCGAGGATGAAAGCAGCATATCTATCCCTTCTGCTGAGCTTCAGGTGTTTCTGTTTCCATCCAGAGGAGGGCAGCATCCTGCTTCCTCTGGAACTTTAGCTAAATATGTGTGTGTGGTGAAGCTCAACGTGACCAAACGGTGGGTTTGTGCCACTTTTCCTCACCTCGCAGGTCGTCAGCGCTGCCGGATCGTCTCTTCCCAGGAATGAAGCGAAGCCCCTGCTGAGATTTCTGGGTGGTGTAGTGGACGGACCACTTACTGTCCCCGTCCCCTGCTGCAGAGACCAAGACAGACCGACAAGCAGGAGTTTAAAAGGGAGGCTGCTTCTTTAATCTCATTCATTCACACAGAGGGGAGCGGTGATGCTGGGAGTTGCCACTCTCAGCACTTCTGAAGGTGACCGCAGCTCCGTGCAGTGCTTCAGGATTTTAATGTGAGGAAAAACCATCAGATTTGCCAGAGAATTCAGAGGACAGATGTGACATTTAACCCTCATCTTTCTGCTGCTCAGAGCACGAACTCTGGCACACAGTAAGAGAAGATGTCACTCATTAGACTTTGATCAGTTCCCATGTTCCTTCTAATCAATGCACTGCTTCCCCAGGTGTCTGAGATTCTCCAAGAGTGGTCAACCCCTGTTAAAGAGTCCAGACACACAACTTTCAAGGGATTTGAATGACTTTTAGAGATTTTCTCCCAGAGACGACTGGTTGTTAAAGTTTTTCTAAAAAGAAGCAGATCCATAACAAATCCTAAAAGACCTCTTAAAGATAAAAATCTGTCCTTGATGATTTCCTAAAACCCTTAAAAAACATCCAAGGATGCTTGGCAGACCTCAGGTTACAAACTTAGTGGAGTTAAACTGTCCCTGTGTAGGACTAAGGTTCTTGATGGGTTTCCGAAGGCCATCATAAAAATACATGGTTCTTGAGCAGGTCCTGGGAGTCCTTAAGAAGGTGTCAATGATCATGGTTCACTGAGAAGGTTCCAGGAGCTCTGGATGTCTTTAAGTCTCTGAAAAGTGTCAGAAGTCCTTCAAATGGTTCCAGTCATCACAGAGAAGGCACTGCAAGCCTTGAGCTGTTCCCAGTGGTCCTGCAGATGTGGTCCAGGTCTTTAATGTGGCTCTTAATGAGGCCATGAGGGTCATTGAATGCATCCCAGGGCTCCTTGAGCAGGTTTTTGAGGAGACGTTTGAGTTTGCTGGTAAAAAAGGCTCCTGCAGTCCTTGAAGAGGTCCTTGAATGAATTACCGTGCTGTTGCTGTGGTTACATGCAGACCTGAACTGTTTGATGAGATTTTAGCATGCAGCTGATAGCCAATCAGAGAGGAGCATTTTATGAGGTCATCTCCACTAAATGTAGTGCTGCTCTCTGACCTGATTTAATCTATCATCAACACAGCGACACTCACCTGTGGCCTTACTGAGGAATCTGAGGACGGATTTGATCGCGGCCCGGATCAGAACCATGGCGACGCCACACACTCGCGCAGGCACTCACACAGATGCACACACACTCCTGAGGCTGCAGCAGACAGAGAGCGAGGCGGCAGCAGCAGTGATGCAGCTCTGCTCGATGCGACGATGCTCTCCTCCCACTGCTCTCTCTCTCTCATTCACCCTCTGTGTCGCTCGCCCCTCTCTCTTTCTTCTTCTTTTTATTTCCACACAAACACACACACAGCTGTTAGCCATGTTGGCGGGAAGCCAGCACACGTGTGTGCCCTTCATGAGTGTCACCAGGTGATGAAGGTTACCCACAAATGCTGCATGTACACACACATGGAAGAAGATGAAGCTTTGAGGATGAAGAGAAAGTGTGTGTGTGTTGTTCTTTTAATCTTTCAGTCTTTGTGAGGACATTGGTCTGTCAGCGAGAGACGTGATGAAGGATGGAGTCTTCTTCAGGGTTTATTCGATGCAGAACATACCGGACTCAGCCTCTGATGGACCTGCAAGCCGGTAAACTGAGATCATGAAGCATCATTTCACTTTTCTCCTGTAAACATGAAATTTTAGAAAAAGCCACTAAAACATCATAAAATGCCCTTTAACTCCAAACTCCAGCCACATGTAAGCGGGGGGGAGTAGTTTTATGGTTTATGTAATCACAGAGTCTCACACTAGGTTCCCTTTGACTTGCTGGGCCCCTGGGCCTGTGCTTGGTGGACCCCGCCAGTAACCCATCACAGATCAATGCTACCTATCAATACCACAGCGTGCCGCTCCACGTGCCATGTTGACATTACTGATACACGAGGTTGATGGTTGAAGAAGTTCACCTTCACCATCACCTTCATCAGCATTCCCAAACTGGGACAGTTCCAGTCTGTAAGTGTGCCGACGATGTGGGCCATGAGGAGCAGCTAATTACTGTCTGCTCCATCTTCACCTTCCCGCTGTTTTAATTAGTTTCATTAATTAGATGCCAAGTAGGCCACAATATCGTTATGTCACACGGTTATTTTTAGTCTCACAAGGTTCAGATCGCTGCTGTCCAATCTGAGGACAGGAGGGGCGGGGCTTCTAGCAGAGCTTGGATCCAGGTGTTGACATTCAGGTGCAAGTGAAGCTAACAGGTGTTGTAGCCATAAGGCCTGTTCATCTGTTAAGACAGGAATTAGCCATTAGGCCAACGTATGGAGCTGCAGCTAATCCTGCACACACACTCGGGGAGCTTATGCTCAGAGGGGAGGTGATTGCGTGGAGCGCTGCTGTGCTTCACTCTGTGTTATGTGAGAATAACAGCTGATCGGAGCTGTGATAATTATTGATCAGACCGTGCATGAGTCTCATCGGACCTGCAGGCTGTAAAGTGGTGTGACTGTTTATGATGGAGACAACACGAGCAGACCTTTATGACTTTATTAAATTTCACCATCGACGTGTGATCTGTGTGTTTCCTGCTGAGATGAATGAAAGTGAAGAATTTGCTGGGATGACCATAGTCAGGAACTAACTGAGATCATTTCACACTGAATAGGCCCTAATCTGATCAGGTTACACCGAACATAGCCAGCCACATAAGTCAGGACAAACATGCACACTCAGAAAATAAAGTACCTATCTGTACCTTTAGGAGAACAAAGGATCATCACTGGTGTAGTACCCTCAAAGGTACTGCTGTTGTATCAGTGCTGTACTTCTGAGGACCGTCTTGTATCCTAATTTAAATAATCATCCACTGCAGAGAGAACAACAGCAGCACCTTTAAGGATACTACCGCAGCGACAATCCTATGTTCCCCTATGTTTCCTGATACCTGAGATGATTCAGAGAAACTGTGGGCCAAACCAACCCAAACCTGAAAACACTACATGAGATATGCCGGGGTCAAGAAAAAGCATACCGTGGTGACTTAGACTGTTCAGGACCCGAAACAACGAAAACAGAGAACCAGAGTAGGCTTGATGGAATAATTTGGTTCCAAACTGACCCAGCGAGGTATGATTAGACCATTTCATACCACAAACAAACAAACACGTCACTGGGACTGTTCAGAACAACAAACCAGCCTGTAAAAACATCCTGAAATATTCACGTTTGTAAATGTGCAGAAAAAGGATTCGCATGGATGTAACAAAAAGATTTGTGTTTGTGAAAAAAAACACAGACGCAAAGCACAAAACTGCGTGCAAGACTCTTTCTGATTGGATGGTGACTACTCAAACTGTCCAATCAGAGAGCAGATGGTTACCTGTCCTCCCGCATCGCTGCAGACTTTTGGAGAAGACAAATTTTAGGGACGGATGAGAGAGGGTCCTGGCTTCGAAACTCAGAACTGGATGGGGTCAGATATTGGGCGGGGTTTGACGTCTGACTCCGCCCTCATTGGATCGTTCTTCTCTTTCCTTCCTCGTCCGTGTTTGAGCAGCATTCCCGGTTGTAAACAGACAGGAATCATGGAAAATGAATCGGAACGAGCTAAGGTAACATACATATATGTAACATGGACTCTCCGTGTCTCTAAAAAACTGTTTCTTCTGTCATGTTTGCTGCACAGAGCCTGGCTTTACAAGTTTTTAGTATGAACACAGTGTCGTGCTACCAGCAGGTTTAACATCCATGTCAGCGATAATTTCCAGCCAAGCTGTGCTGCTAGCTGGCGTCAAGTTTTCAATCAGCCACATAAGCTTCACATATGCACACAATGTCTCTCTAGTCCTTATAAACAGTGTTTTTCTGTTGTGTTTCTCCGTAGACAGCAGACCTGACTGTAACTATTATTTATAGCTACTGATAAATGCAGAATGCACCACATGTACAGTGGCGGAAATAAGTATTTGACCATGGGGGGGCGCACCCGCGGGGGGTGTGGCTGTTTTGACACCCACACCTTTTCGCTGTTTTTTTCTTTTATAAACGTTTCTCCGGTCACTCTGCACCTCTGTGCAACCTAATTCTCCTCCTCCTCCTCCTCCCTCTCCCATTGCTCCTTGAATCAAGGCAGGACTGTCGGTGATCAGCTGATCGGCTTTTCTGTCCCACCATCGTCTCTCTTGTAGTTTGTTCATCTTCCAGCTCGTGCTGAGGAGAAGGAAACTAGTAGGATGTTGATGCTAAACGAAGCATGTTTCGGACAGACAGCCTTTTGTTTGCATGTGTTTTATATTATTTCATTACTAGCTGAGTTTGCTGGTGACACAGCTGGAAAACCTGCTGGTCATGATACAGCAGATGGATCAGGATCAGATGGATCAGGTTCAGATATCTAACGGGTGTCGAGATTAAACCAGAGGACGTCTTCTCTAAATTATCGGTGCTGTGAAGATGTTGGATCAGCAGGTTTATCTTGTAGGAGCCATGAATGTGGTGGAGGGAGATTGGGAACAAGTTCTGAAAACCAGATCAGAGCAGGACCTTCTCTGACCAGGTGGTGGACAGGTAATAGAAAGGATTTATATGCAGAAAAGGGTCTAGAAAAGTTTTCATACGGGGGCCAGGCAGAGACACTGACCAGGAAAAGGGGGCATAAGAATTTTTTAAGGGCTAAATTTTTTTTAAATAATTAGCTTCTTTTTAGAATTTAAGTGATAATCAAATTTAAATTAAATTTTAAATTTGGAAAAACAGTCAATATTTTTCAGTGTTGAAGTAGAACAGTGGTTCCCAAACTGGGGGGCGGGGCCCCACACCGAACCTCAAATTGCTTCTGTTGGGTCATGGTGAGCGCCTTGCATGGCAGCTTCTGCCATCAGTGTGTGAATGTGTGTGTGAATGTGATATATATGTAAAGCACTTTGGGTATCATTCCAGGTACAGACCATTTACCATAAGGAGCAGCATCATTAGAAGGACATCAGACAACATACACAGTGCTAAAAGGACTTCTTTTTAGACCCCTGCGCTGTGTGTACAGCGACCAGCTGTTACTTGTAACGCAGGTCACATGACCCAGGCTGACGTGTGTGTGGACTGTCAATCAAAGTCTCGCTCAGTGCGCTGCAATCTGGAAAAATCCCTCGTAATTTATAATGAGAAGCTCATCTTCAGAATTTGCAGAAAAAAACTCAGGACCTGTTGGGAACGTGGGACTCCCTCAGGCGGTCCCGCTAGGAGCGGGTAGGGAACGGGATTTAAATACCATCCCGTGCAGGTCTCCAGTTCAGACCAAGCTACATGGCACCAATTAGAGATTAAACTGACACATTAAATATGTAGGAACAGTTAAGGAGCTAACAAAGCCTCCTGGGTTATCTGGGAAACAGCTGGCTTGTAAACCAAAACCATCACGACAGGATTTTTTAAGACCACTCAGGAACAAAATCAAGTACTGGTCGGCAAAACATGATGAGCTCATGAAACACAGGACCAGGCGAAAATCCAGACAATTGGGACCACGAGCGAGAAAATTTAGAAGAAAACAAAGCTGTACATCCCAACAACTATCCAGAACCAAACTGGGTCAAAGAGTCAGTGGTTCTGCTAGTCAGGAAAGCGGATTCTCCAGACTACCACAGTAGCAGCCGTTTCAATATGTAAAGAACAACATTTCTCAGATCTCTAGGGAATACCTTTGTGCAGAAGGGGTGTGGTTTGCAGAGCCTCCTGTCTGGAGCTCCTCCCTCTGCTGCGTCTGTAGCAGAAGAAGCTAATCTTGCGCCTCTTGGTGGGCTGGTAGCGGTACTGCGGTGGTACCTCCAGCTCCTTGAGGGGGGTAGTGATGCTCAGGGGTGAAGGTACGGGCAGGGCGTAGCCCGGGCGAGGCTCTGGGGATGGGGGACTAGAACTAGTTCGATACCGATGGGTGAGGATGGGGCAGGACGAGCGCTGCACCTGGATGGGCGGGGACTGGTGGTGGGGTTTCCCATAGGCTTCTGGAGCAAGGAAGAGTTTCCCATGAGCCTCAGGGGTAAAAGAAGGATGAACATGGGGGTGTGGAGGGAGGTGCCAGGGGCTGTTGCTGACACAATGAAGGTGAGATGGGATGGGCTTTTTCTCACCAAAGGGCGACGCCGGCCTGTTGGTGGCATTGGCATTCAAGATGGCGTTGTGCTGCTGGTGGATTTTAGCGCTGAGCAGGCGGCGTCTCAGGCTGCCCTCTGTTTTTGGTTGCAGAGCAGCCATCTTTCGTGGTAGAAGTTCATCTCGCTCTTCATCAGGTCCTCCGTTCCAGCAGTGGGATCCTACGCCAGGCCCCGCCCCCTCACCGCCAAGACACTCCACGTATGAAATCATCCTGTGGTGAATGGTGATTGGCTAAATGACTAAAGAAAAGCTGTCATAATAAAAGCCTGTTTTCAATCTTGAGAGGTCAGGTCGTCATCAACGATAAAATCTGACCAAAAATCGATTCGCTGTCAGAAAAGTTTCAGATTTCAGATTCAAACCCAGCAGCTCCATGAAACGTCTTCCCCAGAAAATCCTTAAAACCTCTCCAAAACGGTCCAGCCTGTTCAGGAGTCCAGAACCACTAGAGTCCCCCCTCTTCCTGAGTCCAGATCCACAAGAGTCCCCCTCTTCCTGAGTCCAGAACTACGAGAGTCCCCCCTCTTCCTGAGTCCAGATCCACTAGAGTGCCCCTCTTTCTGAGTCCAGAACCTTGACGGTCCAACAGTGAATGTGTTTTTCTTCGGAAGAGTTGCAGGTGCAGCGCTCCGTTTCTCCTCCTCTCTCAAACTCTAATCTACTAACAAGGATTATCCAGGTCTGCAGATGGCAGGTGAGGAACAGGTTTTCACCTCAACCCTCATGCCACATGTTCCCTGTTGCTGTGTTACTGGGTCATATCTGGATCAGAACCAGGAACAGAAGGTCGGTGTCCGTCATGGCTTAATTAAACCTCAGCTGCATATGTGGAGCTGTAAGATAGCAGCTTTCTTCTGGAAACATGGCTGTGAGCCGCGCTGCTGCACCGACTAACACGCTAAAACTTGGATTAATCCACAGCTGAAAATAGTCACCAACAAGTGCACTGCAGGCTACACTTAGTCACTGTTTAAGGATTCACCTGAACCTTTTTAAAGAGTTATTCAGTTACTAATGACCCCCCACTGTTCAGTTCAACCAAAACAAACACAAAGAACAACCAAAATATGGACAGATATGGCAAACAGGCACAAAAGACACAAATCTACAAAGATATAAGATTTAAAAAACTTTAAAAAATTTAAGAAGACTTTAACACCCAGAAAGATGAACAGATCAAATACACAGAGACATTAGCTGCAAACGGAGGAAAGAAAACTTCCTGAAAGAAGAAACAGCAGAAGCAGATTAAAAACAACAACAAACCTCCACAAACAGGCAGAAAACAGCTCAGAGATTTGTTTTGGGAAAAGTTATCGTCACGGAGATGTTTGGTCATTTAATCCGTTGTTTTCCAGCCTGTCCTGACTGAAGCTTCTGGAAGGAAAACTGCATCTCTGACATCCATCAGGAGGAAACGGACGCTCCTCGTGGCTGCCATTAAATCACAGAATATTCTCTCTGCCTCCAGCTCAACTTCCCTCAACGACAGAAGCTCCACTTTCTCTCCAGAAGGTTCATCAGAAAACACAGCGTGTGATGTGAATCTCCAGCAGTCTGCGGCGACTCTGCAGGATCCAGGATCCTTTAGATTTTCCTAACTTTGACACTGGTGTTTTATTGCTGGTATTTTCTGGGTCTGCAGGACATTTCGATGCTGCTAAGCGAAACGCATCACCACAAAAACACCAACACAGGTTCAAAGTCACATCAACAAGCACAGAGATGTAACAGGATCACAAGCTTCACCAAAACATTCAAAGCGAAAATGCACCAAAGATGTGCACCAACTGCAGAGAAATGGCAAAAACAAGCAACAAGAGAGACTAAAAGGATCACAAAAGAATGTAAAACTACTTTAAAGGACCCAAAACTACAGCCTTTATCAGAAAAAAAGAAGAATCTCAACCTCAAAACGATCATAACAAACCAAATTCAAATAAAAGAAACTAGGGGTGGGACTCGATTTAAAAAAAATCTAATTAATTACAGGCTTTGTAATTAATTAGTCCCGATTAATCACATTTTAACCACATACAATAGTTGCTTCAAAAAGCAAAATTTTTAAATTTAAATGGATTTTAGTGGACGACTGAACCAAATAACAAACGCAGACAGTAATATTGTAAACTCAGCACCAGTAAAGTCTGAAAAATGAATTTAATTGTATTTTAATTCCATACAGTGTCATGGTTCCTGGGTTTAGGTGTGTTCTCTGGTTTGGGTTTCTGGTTTTGTCATGTTTAGTTCAGTTTGTAGTTTTCCCTCATGTGCTCTGTTTTCTGTTCCTGGCTCGTTTGATCACCTGGTCTGATTCTCATCCATTTCACCTGCTCCTCATTACTCATTCTGTGTATAAATGCTCCCTGGTTTTCAGTTGTCTTCGTCAGGTCCTTATGTGGTTTATCCCCTGTAATGTGTGTGTTTCCCTGTTCCTGAGTTTTGGGAGAATAAACATTTTTGCCTGCACCAGTTCTGTCTGATCTGCCTGTGTTTGGTCCTCACCTCCACCCACACACAACAGACAGTAGAAACAGAAATAGAAAACATCCCTGGCCCAACCTGAACAGACGTAAAGTTAAAGAGTCATTTAAGCCCTTTAACCAGCAGCTCCAGCTGTTCTCCGGTTGAGAATCTACATCATGTTCCAGATCTTTAACTTTCTACATGTTTCCTCCATGTTTCATTAACAGGCATTTAATATGTGACGGCAACCAGGACGGGATCAGCCAGCAGCAGCTTCCCATCTGGTCCTGGAGCAGAGGGGAACGTCTCCGGATCTGGAGCTGGAAGCTAACAGAGGGGGAGGGGCCTGTGGAAGGGGGAGGGGCCTGTGGAAGGGGGAGGGGCCTGCAGCAGCACCTGTGGCGCTAACGATACCTGCTTTCTCGGCAGTCTTCAAAAGTTCCCGATAACACCAGAAAAAGTCGCTAGATTTTAAAGAGAGTCGCTAGACTGGCCTGAAAACTCACTAAATATAGCATCAGACTGGCTAAGTTGTTAGCCGAGCTCTGACATGCACCTGTCTTATCGACACACCAGGAACTTGTGCGCTAACAAACGTTCTGCATTTAAAATTCTTGCATTTGAAATTTATTGTGTTAATTTTTTTATTGCCTTCATTTTTTTTTATTAATTAATTGTAATTAACGCATAATTAACTCCACCCCTAAAATAAACATAGAACGACCACAAAGATATTTAGGGAACATAGACCTGAGGAGACGAGCAACACAAGGTGTTTTTCTGTGGCAGCGCCCCTTACAGGCCTGGCAGGTGAACTGCAGCGCTCTCAGTGAGTTTCTAACCGGTTCGGTCTACATGTGGACACGGCCCAAAGTGAACATGATTCACAGCGATGCGTAAAAAGCAGGGATGGGCAACTCTGGTCCTCGAAGGCCACAGTCCTGCAGGTTTTAGATGTTTCCTGCTCCAACATACATGATTGTAACGAAAGGATCCAACAGCTTGTTGTCAAGTTCTGCACAATGACCCGTGAATCTGACAGTGGTCCTCGAGGACCGGAGGGGCCTGTGTGAAATGCACGAGGCAGCCATGAGCCAGCAGTGTAAGTAACTCCCAGATTTTAACCAGGCGCACTACATCAGCCTCACTGGAAAGACATGTGCATCCAACCAAAGAGGTGCAAAGTAGCTTAAAAAAAAACAAAAATGACCACAAAGATGTCCACATATTCCCCCAAAGTATAGCAAAACAAAAATAAACAGAAAATAAAAGAAAAGAAAAACCTCAGTAAGGCAGGAGACAGTCTGAAGGACATATAAAAAGTGTCAGTGGTATGAAAAACAACCTGAAAGTAAACGTAATATGATCCACAAGCGTCTGAAAAGACTGAAAACTGTGACAATGAGGTGCAAAATGAAAAGAAAAGCAACAACACAAAGAGACAAAGAGAACCAGCGCATGTGTGGATAAACTTCAGCGGCAGGTCCCATCATGAGGGAAACCAGGCTGTGTTTGTGCTGCAGAGGCAGACCAGCTGTGTTCAGGAGGCTGAATGGGATGTCTCAGCGTGCCTTGACAGGCCGCCACTCATTAACACACAAACTCAGAAATGCATGACCCACAATGTCTGCCACGAGCCACACCACTCACTTTCAACACAAATACCACAGCAGTAGTTACACTGTAACCATAGTAACGGCTGCTCAAAGACCTGCAGCAGCTGTAATCTGGAAACATTCCCTCCATTAACCCCCCAACACACACACACACACACACACACACGCACGTACACTGCAGAAAGGTTATGAAGATAAGAGTGTGTGTTCACACCTTTACGACCACGAGCCACATTTTAACTTCTCCACGCATCCTCTCTCTCACCTTTGAAGCAGAGCATGATGACCTCGCTCGCCCAGCGTCCTCGTCTAAGTAGTGTGTTTGAATCTGAGCAAAGACTGAAAGAAAACACAGATTCTTTCTCTCTCACTGTCTGCCCTCCCTCTTTCTAACACAATAAGAAGCCTATCCTCTCTCTCTCCTTCTCTGCTCTCAAACCAATCCTCGCTCGTCCCTATCTCCCTCCATACTAGGGCTGGGTGGATCAATGCCAATATCGATATTATCGATACCAAGACTAGTATCGGTATCAATCAATACCAGTGTGATGAGATGGCTATTGTTCTTACAGAGGGCTTTGGGGGCAAAAAGCCAAAGAGTGTGAATGAGAGCCAACCAGTAGTGCATGGGAACGTGACATCATGACACCAGCCCCGCAGTGGCTGATGGGAAAAATAGCCATCGTTGGAGGCCACTCATGAGGCGCCATGATGGACATGGGGAGAACTTGTTGCATCGTGGGTTGTAGTGCACATGATCGACAGGGAAAAAATAGCAAATGTCTTTTTATGCTTATTTTGCTCAGTAGCCGAGAAAATGAACAGTAGGTTCCTCTGCATGTTTTAACCTAGCACCAGTCGACAGAGCTAACTAGCAGGTTGTGTATTTTCATAGGAATTGCAGGCCTATATTTAAAGTATTTTCTGTTTTTCATTATTAGAAAAGCCTGATAATAGAAACCTTCATTAATTTGTACTGTTGAGGGATCCTACCTTAAAACTTTGATGGGGTCATTTAAACCATCCTACCTGCACAAATAAAGGCTACTGTATAAGGTTTATGGGGTCATTTACACTGTTGGATCATCCGACCCTCATAAATATATAGGTAGCGTACTTTGATGGGTTAATTCAGTGTTTCTCAATCCGGGTCCTCAGGACCCACTGCCATGCATGTTTTAGAGGTAACCCTACTTTAACACACCTGAATGAAATGAATGGCTCGTTAACAGACTTGCAAAGAACTTGATTAGCAAGTTGATTAATCTGAAATTAGGTGTGTGAGTAGGATCACATCTAAGACATGCAGGGCAGTGGGTCCTGAGGACCTGGATTGAGAAACACTGGGTTAATTTATACAGTTGAGGCATCACAGCTGTGTTGTGAAACTTTCACATTGTTAAACTTAATTTTGATTTATTTATATGTTCATAGAAATGATAAATTCTTCAAATAATTTTGAGTGTTTCATTATTACTATTATTAATAACTGCCCATGAACTGAGGAAAATCAAGCGTGAAGCTGCCAAGATGCCATTGGCCACCAGTTTTGCCATATTTC
>JBAGKM010000028.1:2073928-2087910 GCA_037177155.1 Melanotaenia catherinae | reverse complement strand
ACCACAGGGCTGGTACGAAGAGCACGGGTCGGTATGAATACCATGGGTCGGTACGTAGACCACAGGTCAGTACGTAGACTACGGGTCGGTACGAAGAGCACGGGTCGGTACGTAGACCACAGGTCAGTACGTAGACTACGGGTCGGTACGAAGAGCACGGGTCGGTACAAAGACCACGGGTCGGTAAGTAGAGCACGGGTCGGTACGAAGACCATGGGTCGGTACGTAGACCACGGATCAGTACAAAGACCACGAGTCGGTACGAAGAGCACGGGTCGGTACGTAGACCACGGGTCGGTACGAAGACCACGGATCGGTACGAAGACCACGGATCGGTACTAAGACCACAGGTCGGTACGAAGAGCAGGGGTTGGTACGAAGAGCAGGGGTCGGTACTAAGACCACGGGTGGGTACGAAGAGCAGGGGTTGGTACGAAGAGCACGGGTCAGTACAAAGACCACGGGTAGGTACCTACACCACGGGTCAATACAAAGAGCACGGGTCGGTACTAAGACCACAGGTCGGTACGAAGAGCAGGGGTCGGTACGAAGAGCACGGATCGGTACTAAGAGCACGGATCGGTACTAAGACCACGGTTTGGTACTAAGACCACGGGTCGGTACGAAGAGCAGGACTCGGTACGAAGAGCACGGGTCAGTACAAAGACCACGGGTCGGTACCTAGACCACGGGTCAATACAAAGACCACGGGTCGGTACGAAGAGCACGGGTCGGTACGAAGAGCACGGGTCCGTACAAAGAGCACGGGTCGGTACAAAGAGCACGGGTCGGTACGTAGACCACGGGTCAGTACAAAGACCACGGGTCGATACGCAGAGCACGGGTCGGTACGAAGAGCACGGGTCGGTACGTAGACCACAGGTCAGTACGTAGAGCACGGGTCGATATGAAGAGCACGGGTCGGTACGAAGATCATGGGTCGGTACGAAGAGCAGGGGTCGGTACGAAGAGCAGGGGTTGGTATGTAGACCATGGGCTGGTACGAAGAGCACGGGTTGTTATGTAGACCACGGGTCGGTACGAAGAGCACGGGTTGGTATGTAGACCATGGGCTGGTACGAAGAGCACGGGTCGGTACGAAGAGCACGGGTCAGTACAAAGACCACGGGTCGGTACGTAGACCACGGGTCGGTACGAAGAAATCGCCAATTAGCATAATCAGCTGAGTACATATAGTTGTAATGGATGCTGCCATAAAGAGGGACGTAGTGGGGAAGTCAAAAATTGATAAAAAGACAACCTAAAATGTTTACAACAGCTAAATAATAAATAAAATAATAATTCTGTCAATATTTTCTTCACTTTTTTTAAGTGTCTGGAACATGTCACACCACTTTTAACTTTTTAAATATTTTTGTCCACACTCTTCAATAACAGACTTTACGTCGTGGTGATCCTCCAGCAGCAGCTTTGTACATTTCATTTTCAGCCTGGTCATGAAACAGAGGTGAACGTCGCACAGCTGCTGCTGCGAGAAGACCAAGCCTCGTATGAGAGGGTCTGCACAGAGTTAACTACCTTCATTCACGTCAGTCTCCAAAAGTCTCCAATAATACCAGAAAAACTCACTAGATTTGTCTTTAGTCGCTTTTTTTAGGTCGCTAGAGGGTCTGAAAACTCGCTAAATATAATGACAAAGTCACTAAGTTGGCAACACTGAGGAATAATAAATTCCTCCAAGACCCGCCTCTTTTGACACATAAGCCAATCACAGTGCTCGTTCATCCCGCTCACACACACATTGGCTGTCGTCTTCTTCGTTGGTGTTCGTTTCCTTTTCTCGTATTGAAGTTAGTTTAAGTCGGCAAACCAGCAGCTAATCTGCGCCTTACTGTGAACTACTGGGCTGAGGAGGGGAGCAGAAGTTTGTTTCCGACTAAATAAATTCAGTTATAACTACAAGAAAAATACCGACAAATGTTTTGGTCGCCATTGTGCGAGTAGATGAAAAATTCACCGTCTCACATTTTAGTCGCAAAATGCGACCATTTGGTAGGAGTCTGGAGTCCTGGTCTGCTTCCTGTATTTTGAATAACTTGAAGAGCCCGAGACTAACGTTTGTAGGCGAACCAGAGTTCGATCTGCGCAAACAAACTAGGGCTTAAATCAGAAGGACGGGTGTGAACGCAGCTTTAGAAAGAGATGCGACGAACCCCCCCAATCCTTTTACATGCATCTTAATTTAGTCTGTTTGTGTTGCTGTTATTTGACAGTTTTCAGGTTTTTTTCATGCCTGAATTGTTGTTTATGTTTTTTCCAGGTCCTTGAGGCCTGTGTTTGTTTGTTGTGTAAACACTGCAGAGAAAGATGTGAGGGATCTGAAATCGTTCCAACTTAAATCCAAGCGTAACGATTCCACACGTCATCATGTATAAAAGCTGGAATGAAAGGTTTTACCGGTCGACCCACTGGCTCTCTGTAGGGGGGGCAGACCATGTGGAAGCGAGGGATGGCCACCTGGAAAACTTCTTCTTTGTTGGCTACAAGAGAAACAACCATCAGGACAACAACAACAAGCTGTGTGTTTTTCCAGCTGTTTGGTTGGAGGAGTCAGTCACCCAGTCTGTGGAAGGTGTAGTGGCCCTCCATGTACTCCGACGGGGTGGAGAAGGTGGTGCAGCTGGCGTACTCGTGCACCTTTCCGGGCGTCATGATTGGAAACTCTCCTGCACAGAAACGCAGGTTCAGCCACCACTCTCAGATAACAGTGGGGTCATGTGACGGCGGCGACCTACCGACCACGCCGGGCCCCTGAACTTCATCCACGATGCCGTCGGACGTGGTGATCTTCCAGTAGCGGCTGTCCAGCTGACAGGCAGCTTCAGGTGAGGCGCTGCTGGACATTTCTATTCTGCAAACACAGCAGTCACAGGTTCAAACCCCACAGAGACACGACGTGTCGGCGGTCCACGCTGGAACGTACCTGATGCGGTAGGTGAAGAAGAAGTGAGGCGGGTGGACGGACGAAAGCTCTGGCAGGAAGGAGGTAGAAACGGAAACTGTGATGTCACCGGTGGTTGCCACGCAACCTTTCTCATGCACATACCTGCAGACACAACACAAGGAAAACTTTGGGACTTTTCCACGTAGAGGCCGCGTCCCAGGTTCAGAGCAACGGAACGTTTACCTGAAGATCTGGTCTCTGATGATCGGATATTCTCCCGTTACCACGTTATTGACGTAGGTTGTGAACCACTCCAAGAAACAGGAACCTGAACACACACACAGTTAGCTACAGACTAGTTTCACTCTTACCACAGTGCGTTGTCTCGTGTGCACATCTTGAGCATGACATGTCCAAGTTAGAAACCAGTGCAGGACTTCCTGCTTTTAGCTTTCTGTTAACTTTGCTGTACACATCTGCTCATACGGCCTTAACGCTGCGCGGATGTAAAATGCTGCTAGTTTATAGAATACTGGATGTTTTAGGCAAGGTAAAATACATTGTTTTCCTCTTTATTATATAAACTGTCTAGACCAGGAATCACCAACTCTGGACCTCTGCAGTCCTGCAGGTTTTAGATGTTTCCTGCTTCAACACACCTGACTCGAATCATTGGGCTTTGAAGAGGTTTGTGTAGAACTGGACAACAAGCTGCTGGAGCCAAACCCCTGGATGGAGAGTTTGATCTGACCTGCTACAGACTGCTGCCACCTAGTGGTGGATTCTCAAAAGCTTCTGAGATTATAGTTTTTAATCTAGAAATTTATTTTTCTTGTTAATGTTTGAGATTCCTCAAATTCTCAAAAAAACAACAAAAAACCAAAAATACTACTAAAACGTTGCAGCTAAATAAATAACACACATTCCTCTTCATTCTAGCATGTAGGATGAAATCATGAAGTTCCCGACTCGTTTAATCTGTTCTTTGTTTTCCCCTCAAACAGTTTTTGTGAAAAAAATGGACTTCCAGTTTTTACTTTGACAGCCTGAATGTAAAACCATGGCAACAGACCTGTGATGAACATATCGATGGCTGATGGCTCCTGAGCCGTCTGATTCTGTGGGACAAGAGACAGAAAACTCAGAAAGACCTCTTGTAACGTTCGTTGTGACTGGTCAGGTAGACAGAGTGTACATACGGGGCAGGGGTAGAAGCTCTCGCAGATCCTGCGTCCCTCGGCGGGCTCCAGGGCCATGTACTGGCTGAGGCCGGTGTGGAAGCAGAAGGTGAGCGGGAGGCAGCGTCTCACACCTTTCCTCTGCTGGAAGCCCCCAGCTGCCGTCTCCACGTCCAGCAGGACCTCCGACCGGTAGTGGTTGGACAGGGACATGCTGCCCATTAGCCTGAGGACACAAAGAAAGACCAGTCAGACTATGGGGGGTTGGCCCAAGCAGAGGACAGACCATGAGACCAACACCGACCCTGGGATCACCAGCTTCTGGCCGTTGTGGATGCGATATGAGCAGCGGTAGTCATCTGGAAGCTTGCAGCCGATCTGAGCCTCGATGTTGTTCAGCTCCACCTCTGTGGCGCCCTCTGAACAAAAGCACAGAACAGCTTCAGCTTCAAACTGGAGGGAAGAAATCAGATTTTCTACTTTCTACCTGACCAGCCCGACACGTCTGTGTCACCTTTAAGTGATGCGATCATGCGTGGACACCGCTGCTGCAGGAAGCTCTTCAGCTGATCCCAGGCTCTCTTCAGCACTGCGTAGTACTGGATGTAGCCTCCCAGATCCGAGTAGTGCTGCTTAAACAGGCAGTACCAGGATAGGCTGCTCTGCACCCGGTCCGCACTGATCACATACACACACACACACACACAGGTGTGTTTAGGCTACGTGTAGCTACAATTGGACTCTGACTATGTTAAAGTGAACTCACTCCGTCAGCAGCCAGTGTTTGCAGCAGAGGGGTTTCCACAGAGGGTTGTGTTTGGACAACTCGTTCAGCCTTCTGTTCACAAAGCTGCAACTGTACACACGCACACGCAGGAGGTCAAGTTAACACACACACGCACGCACGCACAGGTTTGTTAATCGAAGTGTTTACTGTATGTATTATTGTGCAACAATTGTCACCTTAGTTGTGTTTTTTACTAAGTGCTGCTTACATAATTATAATAAAACTATTCTCCCTGTGATTGCATAAAGTCTTCTTTACATACTTTAATATTTTGTGCCGATTTCAACTTAAAACACTTCTCATTATTACATCAGAATAAATTAATAATTAACACACAAACGTAAACAAACTGCTAGCAGCTGTTAGCAGGCCAAGTGTAAACAAGACCTTTATCATGTTTCTACGGGTTTAAAAGTCGCTGTGTTAGCTCGTCATCAAATGACAGCTCCAGTTTCCGTAAATTTTGTTTGTTAAAAGGTCCTGTAGAGAGCTGGCAGAGACTCATTACCCGTAAAAACAACAGCTACTTGCTAAGCTAACGAGCTACTGTTAGGAATGAACGTTTTAGCTCTGCGGTTTCTTCACGTCACTGTGGGGAAGAAAACCATCGTTGTTTGTTGTCGCTCTGCTCCGCGTGTTCAGGTGTGTTGTCGGATACATACTGGACCAAATCCCTAAAGCTCAGGTAAGATAAGATGTGCAGCAGCGGGTCTGAGGGAAGATGATCCATCTGGAAGTCCGAGGAAGCTGCCATTGTTAGCAACACTTCTTCTTCGTCTGACGTTTTAACTGTAGTTGAATCCAGCATTTAACTGCACCACTGCCATCTACTGGGGGTTTATCTATTTATTTATTTTAATTTGCTTTATTGAATGTTGCTCAGTACAGCAACTAACAGACAAAAACTTAAAAAACAAACAAAATAGACAAAAACTTAATGTTTTACTGGAGTCAAAGCGTGCTCTGTCATCGCGATCATGAAGTTTAAGGTGGTCTGCGCTGTTTTATCTCAGACTTTCCATAGTCTTGGGTTTGCGACAATCTTAAACGTGTTTGATATTATTGCAAGTTGCAGTGACAAAGCACAATCAACAACCAATAGATGAGCTCTGACAAAAGCAGAAACAGGAAGCCTGACAGTCAGAACGACAATAACGGAGGGAAAAAAAGATGTACAAGAACGGGTGATGAAATGTCATCGTGGACGTCCAGAAGAGGAGCACATGGTGGAGCTTGTTGCAGATCAGCCCTGCTTGTTCGATATCAACTGTCCTACATATCACAAAAAAGCTAAAAGAATCTAGTTTTAGTCTTGTAAATATTGACAGTCTTGTAAAATGTCAGTCTGAGTCTAGGCTGTTACTAAAAACTCCAAACACTTGTCTTTAGATGTGAGCAGGTGATTTCCAAGACACTTTTCCAAATCTTTTCAGAGTCTTGTCAGAGTCATGTCAGGCTAGCATAAGAAACAGACATGAACAGCACACGAACAAGTAACACAGGGAATCAGACAGCCGGAATTGTAAGTTATTATCAATAAAACATAGTTTCATAGATGTGAGAGCTTTTTGGCTTTTAGAATGTTGGATTGTTGTAAATATTACTTGAGTTCCTTTACAAAATTTAAAATGAGGGTTTGTGAGTAGCGAATTTAAAGTTATGAATTTTCTACTCAGTAGGAATCACACACGCGCACACACACGTCTGCACAGAACGTGTCACATGGTGCATCACCATGGTAACCATGCTGGACCCAGAAGACGAATAAGCAGACGGACAGACAGTCTTGTGCGCGTGTAATTTGGTCATTTTCAGGGAGCTTAGCTATCCGTCGCTTGACACAGAAGAAGAAGCAATACCACCAGACACCACGGGGGCAGCGCTGAGCAGAATAGCTGACATGCAACCAGCGAAAGAAACAAACCAAAGAAGAAGAAGAGGATCAGGACGGGAACAACAAAGAAAAATGAAGACGAGCACAACAACTGTAGAAAATGCACAAGCTTTTAAAAACGCTATATGTGAGTGTTTGGCATTGGAAACAACTTTATAACGATGCATTACCGCTGCTAAACGGTGTCTGAAACCAAGAGCGGCTAGCGGGAGTGAACTCTGAACTCAGCACTGCCCCCTAGTGGTAGAACAACTTAACTTGACTTAACAACCATGGTGAGGAAAAAGACACATGGAAGTATGAGGATGGCGATGTGTGACAATGTTTGAAACCGACATCGCTATTTACGTACGTAAGGGAGCAGAAATGGGCTTTTAGACAGAAAACACATCACTGAAGTTGGCTTCTGATTGAGAGTTCAAGGGAAAGGGGTAAAGGATAATTCCACTGCTTTTTGGAAGCTTAAACATATTAGCCCAGGTGCTGTTAAAACTGCAGGACTTAGAACATTTTGTTAATTTTAGGCATCTAGACCACATTGGACTAAGTCCTGTTGAAAATTACTGAAACACTGCAAATATGGGCTAAAATCATTCTGTAGATATGTGGGTTCATTAATGTATAGTTTATAACTAGTCAAGCCACTATTCTGTTTCATACAGTACACAAGCTACAAATTTAATTTATTTTTACCTTTCTTACCGTCTTTGACCATAGAGAAAAAAATCACTTAAGACTGGAATGAATGAATAAATGAATGAATGAATGAATGAAAAGAGAGGAATCATAATTAACAGCGAGAGTGTGTTAAGTTTGAGACTTTTTTTCAGGTCCACAGCAACACAGACAGGTACAGACGGTTATTCCTGCCAGAAGCCATCACCCGGTTTTAAAGCCAATAACAATAACAATAATAATAATAATAATATTAAAAAAAAAAAGATAATTTTCCTGCAGGAATCAGTAATGTATCTATAAAGTAATTTACTAATATATCCATCCACCCATCCATCCATTCACTTTCTACTGCTTATCCGGGGTCGGGTCATGGGGCAGGGAAACCCAGACTTCCCTCTCCCCGGCCACATTCACCAGACTAACCTGGATTAACCTGAAGTGGACTGGACTGAATTGGACTAACCTGGACTGGACTGAACTGGACTAACCTGGACTGAAGTGAAATGAACTGGACTGGACTGAACTGGACTAACCTGGACTGAAGTGAAATGAACTGGACTGGACTAACCTGGACTGGACTGAAATGAACTGGACTGGACTCGACTGGACTGAACTGAAATGAACTGGACTGGACTAACCTGGACTGGACTAAACTGAACTGGACTGAAGTGGACTAACCTGGACTGAACTGAAATGAACTGGACTGAACTGAACTGGACTAACCTGGACTAGACTAGACTGAACTGAACTGAACTGGACTGGACTGGACTAGACTGGACTAGACTGAGATGAAATGAACTGGACTGGACTGAACTGGACTAACCTGGACTAGACTAGACTGAACTGAACTGGACTGGACTGGACTAGACTGAGATGAAATGAACTGGACTGGACTGAACTGGACTAACCTGGACTGGACTAAACTGAACTGGACTAACCTGGACTAGACTAGACTAAACTGAAATGAACTGGACTGGGGTGAACTGGACTAACCTGGACTGAACTAAACTGAACTGAACTGGACTGAAATGAACTGGACTAAACTGAACTGAACTGGACTAACCTGGACTGAACTAAACTGAACTGAACTGGACTGAACTGAAATAACCTGAACTGAAATGAACTGGACTGAACTGAAATGAACTGAACTGGACTGAACTGGACTAACCTAGACTGGACTAAACTGAACTGAACTGAACTGGACTAAACTGAACTGAACTGAACTGAACTAAACTGGACTGAAATGAAATGAACTAAACTGGACTGAACTGAAATGAACTGGACTGAACTGGACTGAGTCTGTAAAAGTGAGATGACTGTTGTGAATCGGTGCTGTACAAATAAAGCTGAATTGAACGGCCTGAGGGTCCTCGTCCTCGGACTCTCGTCCAGCCTGGTTTCAGGTCGGATCTGGTGGAGGTAGATGTGATTTCAGGAGCAGTGATGTGAGACACACAGACAAACAAATCTCGTCTTTTGCTTGCAAATAGTTTTTTGTTTTTATGTAATAAATACAGTTATTTACATAAAAGCATAAATTATCCGTCCCTCAGTCAGAATCAGCTAACAGAGCAGTTTCGGAGCTTTTTATTGGTCTGCTGCCGCTCAGGGTGTAAAAAGTTTTCTCCTCCTCCACTGCATCCCCTCTTTCCTCCTCTTTCCCTGCTCTCACTTCTGTTCGTCTTTGTTAATGATGTTTTTCAGGAGTGTCACCAGGGGCTTCTGGCGTCCTTCCTCCCAGCTCTTCATGAAGCCACCGTAGCGTTTGCCTGGTGGTGGGCCGCTCCAGCGGAAGTGCTTCATCTTGTACGAACCATCCTTCTTCTCCTGGAGGCTTCCCAGGAGCTGCTGGTGCTCCTCTGCCTCCTCCTGAGCCTCCTGAGCCTTCTCCTCCTCTTGCTCAGCTGCTGCAGCTGCCATAAGCTCATTGGCAATCTCCCGCCTTCTCATTTCTCCGGGGAAAACCTCAGAGGACTCCTCCTCTAAGCCGTTGGAGGTGTAGACTTTGACCGGGCGGCGTTTCCGGCCGACGGGCTTCCCCCAGCGGAAATGCTCCATGGAGTAGGAGCGCTTGGCCTGGGGAGAGGACGAGGATGAGATGAAGGATGAAGACTCAGATGGAGGAGGAGGCTGGAGATGGGCGTTGCCTGGGACTACGGGGGTCTCGGCATTGAGGTCGGAGCGGCAGAGCTGAATGCACTCCTGCAGGAGGAGGAAGGTGGAGGAGGAAGGTTAACACCATGATGAAGTAACAGCATCAGAGATGTGGTGCTCAGTGAGGTTGTGAGTGTTGTGTTACCATCATGCTGCTCTCAGAGCTCAGCTCCTGGCAGCTCGGATGCTCCCAGCACTGACTGACAGCTCCCCTGGCCCCGCCCACAACCACCACAGCCACCAGCAGCCACACAGGACACATCCTCCTGTCGACCAATCAGAAACAAGAAGTACATCAGATTCTTTTTGTACTTCAATCTTTAACACCTGAAATAACATCAGAAAATTCTTTTTTTTTTTTATTTGGAATAGTTTTAATTTTCCTTTTACAAAATGTAAAAAGGAATTTAAGAAATTAATAATTTGCATACATCATTCAATATTTGACATATGTGACATGTCAACATTGCTGCAGCACAAAAAATGTCCACCAGGGGGCAGAAGAGCAGAATCAGACTGTACAACGGGGTTGGCGCTAAGATTTTAACAAAGTGATGCAAAAAGTCTCAGAAACTGGATTTATTAAATATGACATACACAGCATAATGCATCCAAAACATTCTTTTTGGTTTAATTTTCTGCATTTTTTCAGTCAGTTATTTAATGTTACTGGATGTTTATATGTACTGTGATAGACTGGCGACCTGTCCAGGTGAGCCTGCCTTTCCCCTGCTAATTGCTGGGATGGAGTCCAGCTTTCCCGCGAGCCTGAATGAGAATTAGTGGTATAAAAAATGGATGGATGAATATATATAAATACTAACACAAACATACTTTTTTGACGATAAATCTTTGCAAGTTAAAAACTGTCACTGCTGTGTGGAACTCCATTTTCACTCAAATATCAGTTCAAAATATTTAATTCAGTATAGTCTAATCTAGGGGTTCCCTGGGCCAGTCCTCAAGATCTACTATCCTGCAACATTTAGATGCAACCCTTCCCCAACACACCTGAATCAAATGAATGGCTCGTTACCAGGCGTCTGCAGAGCTGAAGAACATGTGGGTGAGGGAAATGAGCCATTTTATTGAGGTGGATTGAAGAAGAGTTGCATCTAAAAGTTCCAGGATAGTCGATCTCGAGGACTGAACTTGGGGACCCCTGGTCAAATCTAATGACACACATCTTTAAGAAACTGTACTTCATAAATTTATTTCTAAATATCAGTTTTTATAAAAAATGTAACATTTAAAAAGCATTTTAATGTACAGTTAACACTTATTTTCTAAATAAATTTGATATCTTGTTGAACAATAAATCAAAGACCTTCATTTGGGGAATAAATGTGGAGGAAAATATGGAAATGTGGAGGTATCCATATTTTCATTCATCCATTTTCTACACCGCTCAGTCCAACTCGTCCCAGCAATTAGCAGGTTCACCTGGACAGGTCGCCAGTCCATCACAGGAAACTTTATCTACAGCTCAAAAATGGCTTTGGTTGAAAATGATGTCTTTTTAAATGGATTTTTAATCTTTTAATTTTTATCTAAAAATCTATTTTATCATTATCAACTTTTTTGCCACTACAACTGTATTATTATTATTATTATTATTAATATTTATTTATTTATTCATTTTATTATTTTATTAAAAGAGATCCTCACCGCAGTCGTCTGTTTCTTGGTATCTCCTCTTCTTCCTCTTCTTATTGCTGGTTTCTTGTCGTCGGGCCGTCGGATGAAGCTTTTCTTGCTCCTCTCGTCTTCTGATGCTTCGATCAGTCGTCCCACTTTTATATTCTGTCTGTCAAGGACACACAAACGGAAATACACACAAAAACACACCCGGATGACGTGATCCCGAGCGTTCATTCATGCTCGTAAACACACACAGCAGCATGAAAATGGACAATCAATGGAATATCTTCCTCCTCCCACACACTTTATTTTTCAATGAAAACTCGCCAAAATGAAGGTTTTATTTTCAGCTGTGTGTATTTGAGCTCTAACATGGATTTTTCTGAAAAGTTTATTATAGATTTACAGGATTCATAACTTATCATGTATTGTTATTTTCCGATTTTTGAGGCATAAACTGGGTAAAATAATCAATAATCGTTCGAAAGAAGGAAACTTTTCCCCTTTAAATGAGTTCAACGCTGGAATTAAAAACTCGGAAATCCATCAAAGCAGAATAAAGTGTTAAAAGATAAAAACATGCTGTATAAATCTCCATTTACTGCCGTGCTGCAGTTGTTTGTTAAATGTCAGACGGCAGGTTTGGAAGCTTAACACTGAGGCGACATGTCGTCATTGGAAGGGAAACGGGATTCAAACCTGTGGATCAGGGTGTACAGTTACAAACCCACACAGCTGCTGCACTAAGTCCCTTTGTCTGAGTCCTCAGTGTCACTAATTCTGACCCTGCACAGGGTTTATCTCGTTAAATGGACTCCTGGAGAAAGGTGACGTTCATTCTCCAGCATTTTCACAGGTCTGGGAGTGCTCTTTACAGCTGGAAGCTGGTCTCATTAAGCCTCCTTTCCCTAAAATATTTAAACCATCTAAGATTCTACTTTTGCTACAACTGAATATGGAAAAGCTGTGACACAATCTAAAAACACCTGTACTGCTTAGCTGAGGTGAACTGGATTCTCCTGTAATACCACTTTGTACCACTAGATGGGACCTGAGTAACTGTACTGTGAAATCTGCCCTGGTGCCACTACAAGAAGAAGAAGAAACGGTGGCCTTGTCGTCGAGGAAGTACGCCACAGGAGCCGGCTACGAGGTGCACAACAGCCGACCTCAGAGATCGCCACTACTAACCTCAGACGAGACCTTGTACTTTGGTCCTCCTCACTGCATAGTCTACATCGTAGAGCTTACTGTGCCCTGGGAGGATGCTGTGGAGGAGTACTACAAATACAAGGGCCTTAAGTACTTGGACTGGTGGCTGGTGCTGAAGAACGTGGCTGGAAATCCAAGTTGTGCCCAGTAGAAGTTGGCTCCAGAGGCTTTGTGGGAAAGTCAACCACCAGGCTGCTTTGGGACATGGGAGTCTGAGGCCAAGCCCACTGCCAAGCCATCAAAGGCCTGTCAAGTGCAGGTGAAAATGGCATGTCGGTGGCTCTGGTCGAAGAGGAGCGATCCTTCCTAGATAACACCAGCACCAGAGAAGGGTTAGAAGGTGAGGGGGCACACCTGGGATGCCAGGTGTTGTCGATGAGCTCTCTGGAGATGTTCAGGTCTATCATAGAAACACCGGTGAAGGAGGGTGCCACCTGATGACCCACCACCATCCTCTAACCCTAACCCATAAAAAACCTGTTAAATGACACAAAACAATTAAAGCTTTTCTTTACTGGAGACGCCTTTTAAACAGGAACGAACTGGAAAATGAGTTAGAACTTGTTCATTTCCCCCTGAACTCATGGGTAAAACGTTTCTAGACACTATTTATGTTGCAGCAAGAAAAAATGAGTTGTGTAAACCGTCTTCTATAAATGTCCAGTGTGCCACATATACATCTTAGCAGATTACTAATGAGCTTGTGGGAAGATAGCCAGCAGGGCTAGAATAAGGATAAAAAAATAAATAAATCCAGAACAATAAAGCTAGCATGCTCTCTGAATAAACAGCCGCTGACCTCTACTGACACCACAGGGACAGTCCAGTAGCACCCAGCCGGAATTTCAAAATTGTCTGGAATTTTACTTCATCTCAGCCTCAAATATGTTTTCATCGGATTTGCGTTTCACTCTGGACACTCAGTTATTCTATCCAATAGACAATGAGTAACAGGAGAGGGGGCGGAGCTGCAGCCCAGAGGAACCACAGTTACCTGGTAATGACGTCGCCTACTCTGCTCGGAATTACGAGAAAACTGGAACGCACCATAACTTTGTGTTTTCTTCTCCTCGGGTTCAACTCCCTCATTCAGGTGTGACAGCTTAATAAGACCAAGTGAAGACCAGGTTCATGTTCATGACTGATGGCTTTGACAACTTGGGCAAGAAGCTATTCAGGAGTTTTAGATCTGAGTGATCAGTATCTAGTAAAGCTAGAAAATCCAGAAACATAAACGTTTCTGTATTTCTCGTTGAATGAACCAGAATTTCTGTTCCAGAATTAAACGAATGAACAAGACCATTTTATAAAATTTAATGTAATTTGTTCTCTTCTCTTTTCTGCTCGCTGTCGTCTTTCTAACTTTTTCAGTTCATCCTTTAGCTTCTTTTCTCAGGACTGCAGACAAACAGGAAGATGGACGGGACATAGGCTGGGGACGGCTTGTCTTTTACCCAGGGGACGACACAGTTAGCCTCAATTACATGTCCGTTAACACCAAACTAACATGAAGTGTCTGGTCCCGGGACGCAA
>JBAGKM010000028.1:1998624-2025207 GCA_037177155.1 Melanotaenia catherinae | reverse complement strand
TCCATTGCTTCCAGCTCCAGAGCAGGAGATGTTTCCTCTGCTCCAGGACCAGACTGGAAGCTGCTGCTGGCTGATCCCGTCCTGGTTACCGTAACATATTAATGCCTATTAATGAAACATGTAGGAAACATGTAGAAAGTTAAAGTTCTGTAACATGTTGTAGACGCTTAACCAGAGAACAGCTGGAGCTGCTGGTTAAAGGACTTTAATGACTCTTTGACTTTAGGTTTGTTCAGTTTGGGCCAGGGATATTTTCTATTTCTGTTTCTACTGTTTTCAACTGAAATGCAATGAAATACATTTTTCAGACTTTACTAGAGCTGAGTTTATAATGTTAGTGTCTGTGTCTATTATTTGATTCAGTTGTCCACTAAAATCCATTTAATTTAAAAAATGTTTTTGAACCAAATATGTGATTGAAATGTGATTTCTGACAGAACGCAGTAATAAAGGATATATATATATGGGGGGGAAAAAAATAATAAAATAATAATAATAATAATAATAATTATATATATATATATATATATATGTGAATTTGACCTTTTGATAAAGGGTCATGTAGACTTCGGATAAAACGAGGATTTGCTGCCCTTTATTTCCCGGGCCAGGCTTTAAAGAGATACGCTTTAGAACTGACTGCTGCTACTTTTCTTTGTGGTGATACTTGAAGAAGAAGCTGCTAGAAGGAAGCTGAGGGCAGTTTGTTCACCGTAAAACATGAATTGATGTGTAAAATGAAGACGCAGGTCAGAATAGATTTTTTTTCTAGGGTGAGGTTCTCGTTTTGACTTTCTCTGCAGTTTATGAACCACTGTACGCTGGTGTCTAGGACGTCTAATCCATAATAATAATCTTTGTGGTAACGCCTCCTTTTGATTGACATCTTCATCAGCTGCTGTGTTGTGGTGTCGGCTCCTGGTTGCCGTTGGAAACTGTGATGTGGAAAATGATTTTGTTTGGGGTCACTCAGGGTGAAACACTAGGACCACTACATTTCTCTGATTTCCTGCCTGTTGTCTGAGCTCAGAAGACCTCGCACTGCGTGTGTGTGTGTTCAGCATGTGTTGGGTGTGTGTCGACGTTCACCCCGAGCGACTGCTTTGTCTGCTTGTGTTTACATACACCCAGAGTTTCCTGCCTGTCCAAAGCCAGAGGGCGTTCACCCTGACCACTGCTGGATGTCCCACCAGCTGCTTCACCTCTACTGTGTGTGTGTGTGTGTGTGTGCTCAAGGGGTCATCGGTCCATGACCTCAAAACAGAGCACCAATGGGACGCTGAAAGCTGGCACACACCCCGATCATCACACCAGGCTGATCCTCATAATTACCACCAAAGACCCTAAGAAAGGCAAGAATACAAAAGTAAAACCTGAAGCACCTTAAAATTCCAGAACATGAACCTTCCTCAGACTTTTACAGAAAGGTCCAGTCTTTTAGAAAAGTCACCACAGAAACATGAGGTCAGCTCTGAGCTAACAAGTCGATGGCATGAAGGCTGCAGAACTGGCTTTAAAACATGGCAGTCGTGGCCTTAAAACTTAATAAATGCAGGGACACAATGAAGGAGTCTAAGGGCTTCAAAGCCAGAACCATACCAATCTATACTATACTCTACTATACCATGCCATGCCATGACATTCTATTCTATACTATACCATACCATACCATGACATTCTATACTATACTCTACTATACCATGCCATGACATTCTATTCTATACTATACCATACCATACCATGACATTCTATACTATACTATACTATACCATGCCATTACATTCTATACTATACTATACCATACCATACCATACCATGACATTCTATACTATACTATACCATGCTATGCCATGTCATACCATACCATACCATGCTATGCCATACCATACCATGTCATACCATACCATACCATGCCATACCAGCTTTATTTATTAAATACTTTAGAACAATCACAGCTGAAAGTGCTACACACAAAAAAATTTATATTTGAAAACAACCAAACAAGAACATTAAAGTAACAAAAAGATCTAAAAACACCAACTTGAGACCTGAGGTGATGCATCTCTGAATGTAAGAGTAAAAACTAAAACAATAAATAACCACATGTAGGCTGAACCTGAAGCGTTCAGAGCCAATATTTCTTTTGTCAACCTAATTAATTAAAGACAAATGCACCTCGTGTTTACTGGAAGAAGGCACATTTTTCTACCTCGATTCTTTAAAACAGCCTTTAAATGTTGGACAAAGTCACGTGTCCAGACACGGAGCAGCTGTTTTTAAGTTTGGTAAATCAACATATTCCGGAGTTAAACAGAGAAAAGGAGGATTTTAAAGCTCAGCTTTCAGATAGGAGCTGAGATGTTCGAGCCAACACGCTGCCTTTAAAGGCCGTCATTAATCCCAGTGTGGAGGATGTGTGTGCATGTGAGGTAATGAGCGGTAGGAAACGGGGTTAAGAGTGACATGGTGTCAGTGGCTTCTCTTCTGGCCTAATTAGCCCTCTAATTAATAGATTAATAGACGGATAGATAGAGCGTGGATAAGAGCATCAGCTAACTGCCTGACCTAATGTGCATTAAAGATAAATCAGTGTCAGAAGAGGGGGTTTCTAGCAAGGTGAGGAACAAAACGTGGCACTAATTCTTCTTTAAATCCGTCCAGAAAACACGCATGCTTTGTCTTCTCTTACAGCTGGAAAGAAAAGACTAAAAGAGAGGAGAGGCTGAAATCAATTAGCCTCTCCTAGCTGGTCGTTAGCTGCCCTTGGATAGGCACAGATAATTAAAGGGAGGGTGGTGAGGGGAGGAGGGGGCGAGCTGGCCTGGAATCAGCCATGAGACTCCATAGGATGGAGATGCAGGGGTTAATCTGGACGGAGACGATGCAAATGAGGAGAGAAAGAGCGGGATGAAAAGGTGGAGGAGGAATGGGAAGTTGGTCTCTGGGCGGAAAGGTAACGCTCCAGTGATGCTGGAGAGCAGAGGAGAGGGGGAGGTCTGAGAAAAGGAGGTGGAGAAGTAATCATACAAGGAGAGAGGATGGAGAAGATATCAGGGACGCCTTCTTCAGTATAAAAGAAGCTGATAATTAACTACATGTCACAGTGATAATCCCCTGGGTGCTGCCTGATCCCTGTGGGACAGGAAGGAGTCCACATCCTCATGATCCCAGCGAGACCAGAAATCCAACATGGAGTCCGTCAAACATGAATATTCTACCACAAACTAGAAGCTGATGAGCAGATCAGCTTCTAGTAAACACATCCCCAACATAAACATGTCTACAGACATCCAGGTCCAGTACCTGATAGTTCACCGGTTTGTCTTTTCCAACACCAGGAAGTTGATTTAAGGGGTTCCCACAGGCATGGGTACAGGGTGGTCCGGACCGTAAGACCACCCTTAGTTCCACAAAGTCCCAGTTTGCCACATCTCAAACACTACGAATCCAATATTTCCTTCATTTCACACATATGGATGGAGCCTTCTACCCTGCTTCGGCATCGTTTCTGAGCATGCTTTGGTCCGTTTCCAGGGCTCCTGCTGAAGCGGAGCCAGGTGTAGCGATAGCAGGACCACCACCTGAAGGCATGGGCCGGCCATATGTGGCCAGCGAAAGGAGGAGCTGGGATGTATCCTTCAGGCCACCGCTGTCTACTGTATGTGGGCAGAGATGTTCTACATACGTACTTATGTACGTAAACGTAGCATGAACGAGGCTTTGATCAACGATTAAAGTTTCCTGAGGCAGATTTATAATTTACAAATTTACATGGATGATTCCAGCTGAGGTGGTAGCAAGATTATTTGTCCCCTGGAGACTGAGTGGATGACACCACCTCTAAGTCATGATAAACCTGCTCTACAGTCAGAGGTCTGGCTGGAAACGAAGCGCTGGGATGCCTTCTCACAGTGGAAAGAAGCACCAGCAGAGCCAGACGTGGTGACCCTGTTGTTTCATGCCTCATGGCTGGGAAAGATGCTTCCTGATAGGTTATCTGGGCCTGCCACCAGTGGATGAGGGTTAATGCAGCAGAGTGGTGTCTCCTGATCAGACAGGAGAAAGTCAACGGGACAAATGAGGCTCCAGATTAATTAGGAGCTGCATTTAGATCAGGAAAGGTGAGATTTAATCTGATTTTAGTTTTATGCTCTGCGGTTAAGCATGTAGTTTATTCTATGTTCATTGTGAAACAGCCTGATAAAAACAGTATTTTTAAGTCTGATGATGTGCCAATGTATTTATCATTAGATGAGTCATTTTAAAGTCTTGCAGCTCCATCATCCAGCAGCCATTCATCAGAGATGGTTCTCAGGTTTCAGCCCAGTACAGCAATGACAACTCGACTCGTGTAATTCTAAGATCCATCAGATGATTTCACTGAATTTAGTCAACATGAATATGCACTGCTGTATTCTGAGTGGCATCTTCGAGACGAATTGTTTCCTTCTCAGCTCATTTCAAAGCCGTAACCATGACGACTGATTTCCTGTCAAATGTTTACCAGCCGGCCAGGCTCGCAGTGAACCCATTCCATCCAAACACATTACCGGCTAACGCAAGGAGAGCTACGTCCAGCTTTTCCACCCCCTTTCTCCATTTTCTTTATTGTATGAGCAATTTGCCGACTGAGCCAATTAGCTGGAGTGAACCGGGGGGAGTCTTACCGGACGGATTCATTTCTGCTCCAGGAGCCGACCCCGCCGGCTTCCAGCGAGCAGGGGCGCAGAGGACGGACACAGTCACGCATGTGGAGAGCGTTATTTATTTCTTCATTATTAGAAGGAGGAGAGGAGGGGGCAGAGGACGGTGAGATTAATCTGATGACTCAGGCATAAAGAATGTGCATTTAGTTTGTGCTTTTAGCTCGCATTAGCATAACCGCGCCGCGATGACAAACGATGAATGGTCCGCTGATTGGCTCGTGTCGTCCGGCTTAATGTCAATAGTAAATTGGAGGGCTTGTTAGGCGAGTTGGGGGACACGGTTATGTCAGCGGCGAGGCAGTCATGTACAAAATAATGTCTATTAGGACTAATTTAATCAAGGCCTCCCTTTTACAGATGAATTAGAATCTAGGGCCAATTATTTTCCAGCGTTTGCAGCGGGCCTGCCTGTCAGGAGGCTCGGAGAGGGGCCGAGGGGCCGGCTGCAGCCAGCGGGGGCTGCAGATAATGGTGCAGAGATGATGGCGGCGAGAGCCAATAGTGATCCCACGCAGATGAAACGGAGCTCGGCTCGAGCTGAACACACAGAGACCAACACACACACACACCGAGGCTGATCTCGTGGGAACGTCAGTTATTTATACAGAAGATTGTGACATTTCTGTAGGAAGCAGCTCTGTTTCAGCTCAGCTTATAGAGCAAACTGTCACATCAAGCCACACCAACATCTCTATAGACAGGCTACCATTTCTCACAAAAAGACTAAACTTCCATCCACGAAGACAGCGCCACCATGAAGTCAGCAGATTACAAAAACAACCAAATCTTGAATGTGGCTTTTTCTGTGAAAACAGAAGTCATTTTTATGTCTGACTTACATTTTCTGCAAAATAACGTCAAAAAATGATTCATACTCTGGAAATGGTCTCATTTGGAAATTGAAGGTCCTGTACCATCCCAAGCAGATGAAAACCAGCAGCTCTCTGCAGCTGGTTCAGTGTAGACCAAGGAAGATGCCACGTCTCCAAACAAGGTCCACAAATGACCATTTGGTCTTTGCAAAATCTCCTCTGGACAAAGAAGAACATCCAAACCCCCCAAGAACACCTTCTTTCCAGTCAAGCACGGTGGTGGCGACATCATGCTTTGGTTTTTTTTTTAGGCAACTCAATCAGAGTAAATAGCACCATGAAAAAAGGAGACTACACACAACACCAGGTAGACTGCAGAGGAAGTGGCCTTGACCCAAACCACACTGAGAAAATGGTGATGAAACGGTTGGTCAATGGAACGTACAGGAGCCCAGCCAGAGTCCTGAACCCGGTCTGCAGAGGGAGATCAGGGTAATGAAGGCCTTCCAGCCTCAAAGACCTCACAACAGATGACCAGTAATTATACTTTAAATAAAGCATAAATCTCTACAACGTAAAGCAACAATCATGTCATTTCTGCTCAGATTTAACCTTTAATGTTATTTAGACGACATATATGAGAAAGATCTGATGAAACATGCGACTCTTTCCATCTTCCCCATCGGCAGGTTTGTTCTGTTACAGATTCATGTTGTACACCTTCAGTTTCCCACCAGGTCCAATCAATCAGCTAAAAATGACTCCAAGGCTGGTCCTTTACCCAAACTGAAACAAACTGCTTGAAAATGAAACAATAATTTAAAGATTTCACTAAAAATGAGCAGAAACAGAAAGAAAGGTCTTAGTTTGGGTTTCTGCAGCTGCGACATCTTTCCATCTCAGATCACACCAGTCAGATCTGTTTGGTTTGATCAGGATACGAGCCAGAGCTGCCTCCTCATACCCCCCCAATCATTTCTCTGACCCTGGGGGGCAATTATCTTGTGATGCAGGGCCCCTTGCCCCACCCCCTTGTCCCGGTCGTCCCATCTGGTCCCCTGAGTCCAATCCCACTGCGATGCTGGGGTGTACGCTGCACCTGCACCCCGGCCCAGATTAAAAGCCCCCGGTCTAATTTTAAATCTGTTAGCGCTGGCCTTTTCTAAGAGGAACAAGACTAATCTGTTCCCATAAAGGCCCTTATTCTGCCCCCTCTCCTGGCTCCCAGCACGACAGACCTGCTGCTGAATTATTACTGGCCGAGCATTTGTCATGTGGGCCGTGCAGTTAAGTGTGTGGTGGCGAGGCGGCTCTGCAATACATCGCCCCCCAAATTCATCCTTTAGCCGACCTCGTTGCTGCTCATTTTTCTGCTGTCTAATTAAGGTGTGGCACCGACTGTGGTACCTGCGAACGCCCCCACCACTCCTGTCTTCCAGCAGATCTGTCACTCTTTCAGGCTGTGAAGGAGATGCAGCCTCACGGAGAGCTGGAGTCTTCTCTTTTAGCCATGTCTGGTACCACAGTGTGGGTTTGGTTTGGAGTCCAGCTGCAGCAGAACTACCAGCGACGACTGAACCTAGAAACGGGGGGGAGATGCTGACCCTCTGCGACAGACTGTCAAAGGTCAGTCGTTGGCATTAGGAAGGGGTGGGGGATCGAGGCTGATGGCTGCCTCCCCTGTCCAGCGGCCAGGAGGCCGGCTTAGCAGCGCTGTCACTTGCAGTCCGCTCAGGCCTGCTAACACGCTGCGTCAAACGGAGCCCGACCGGGCCTTTGGGTACTGGTGTTGATGCAGCACTCGACACGTAATTAAAGCAATGAGCTGAGTGCTGAGAACTGAAGCTGAGGGTGCTCCAGCCCGGCCAGGCAGCCCCCGTGGGCGCCATGCGACGGGCAGCAGGCCCAAACTTAGCAGCCCCTTCAGCGATGGCATCAGCTGGGGCACGGCACCGGGCAGCCACGCCAGCTGAGGTGATGACGGCTGACCGCGGGCTGCCAGAGGTTAATGGGAACGTTTAGAGGACGGCCGAGTCTTTTTGTGGTTTGATTCAGGGAGAAAATATCCATCTAACAGGATCCCTGTGGCGGCGCAGAGCTGGCACGGTTGGTGTTCATCCACACTGTAACCACCCACCCAGCTTCACAGCTTAGCCGCTGCCCCGACCTCTTCCTCAACACCGCCAGCGACGCGTGTCAACAAGTATCGCTCTTCATGGTGAAGCACCGTGGAGCTGAGCAGGCGTGGCAAGAGCTTGTATTTCCAGCTCTACAACGATTAGCAGCGACAGCGCTCGTCCTGGCAGAGACTCGCTGACGTTAATGAGACCTGGACCAGCCGTGGCTGTGGGCAGACGTTCGGGGAAGAGGACGAACCAGAGGGGGGTGAAGAAATGATGACAACAGCTGGAGATGGGGAGGCTCGGCCTTGTCACATATCTCACTGGATGGAGGCGACGCCACGGAGGCGAGGTGTGATCTCGCTGAACATAATTCCTCCCTCTACTCCAAAAGAAAAAAAAAAACCCAAGGTGTTCATCTCTTCTCCTCTCCCCTCATCCTTCCCTTTCTTGTTTTCTAATTCTGCCTCCTCCTCCTCTCTCTTCCTCCATCCAGCCCTCTCTCCACCCTCATGCCAAACCTCCAAACAGCACCTAATTGGGAGGTGAGAGTGGGGGGCCAGACCTTGACAGACAGGAGGTCAGCGTAATTGCTGCTGGCCATATTTAACATTAAGATAATCAGGCCATTAATTACCCTTTGGATCATTAAATCAGCCACTTGCAAAATGAAATTTCGGCCTCTATTACTCACTTGAGAGACCATGAGGGGAGGGCATTTTTCCATCTATCAGCCTCCCCTCTCTGCCTCTCCCTCCCATCCCTCATGGCGCCTGGACAAAGCCCCCCCCCCCCCCGCCTTCACCAATATCTCACCAACTTCCTTTTATTCAGGTCTGACTCTTCAGTCCCGTTAACATGAAGATTTACAGGTTTTATTCTCTGAGCAGAGACGTGTTGAACAGAAGTTGTATCCTGCGGAAAAGTCCTGATCCTGTTTCTTGTTTCTGTGTTTCCAGGAAAATGGGAAACATTAATATGAATCCAGTAACAGAGTCAGAACCAGTCGGACCGGTTCTTAGGAGGTCTGAGCAGCTTCATTCTTCATCCTAGTCTGAAACCTCAGAGAAGCTTTCTGTCTTTTCTATCAGTAGTCGTCAGGGAAAGTTCTCCAGGATCCCTGAAGGAATTTCCAAAGCTCTTCAATGGAAAGTGATACCTTTCCCAGACATGTACATGACTATCCCATGTACAGACTACCAGACATTTAAGACTGATACCAATCCCACAAAGTCTAAAGCTCTGTTATCTGTTCTGTGTCAACACAACCAGTTCATCCCGAGACTTAGGAGCCTTTTTATCTGGTTTTCTGATTCACAGGTCAGAGTAAAATTCACCTGAAAGTGGTCAGGTACAAGGACCAAAGAAACTTCGAAAGACCTTCAGAAAACTGTTGGTCACTTTAGAAGATTACAACAAAGTTAAATATAAAGAATAAATCATATAAATATAAATGAATGTAAAGAAACGAGTCTGTTTCAGTTGCTGCACATAAACAGGTTCTGGGGTTCCACAAGGCTCAGTTCTGGGTCTTCTTCATTTTACTGTTTATTTGGATAAAAACACATAGAGATCCTTTTTCTATTCTCTTTTATAATGAAGAGAACTCTTCAGTGTGATTTCTATAAAACCACCAGTGACACTCTCAATCTTTGTTCTTTGATGAAGTCCTTCAGGTACGTTTGTTATGTAAGTGTTGACAGAAGACGACTTCGTCTACTTGTCGTTTCTTAGACTCCATAAAACTGTCCTGAAGCTCCACGGCGTCTCTCTGTGCTGGTGAGACAGATGGACGAGGACTGTGATGGCAGAGAATGAAAAGTGAAGGAAAAACGTGTTCATGTTTGTGTCTTTCCTCCATTTAACTTTTATGTGAACATCGAGAGATTACAAAAAGGTCCTGGTCTGGTTTCACGGATGTAGATTCAATTCAATCAAACGTAGCGCAAACAAAAAGAGTAAAAAAGCAAAGAGAAACTCTGTAAAGTGCAATCAGACAAGCACTGTTAAATTAATCTGATCTCACAATGCAAAGACATGGATTCATCATTTTTCATAGAAATTTAATTAGTTTAATTTAGTTCAATGAAAATTTCCACCTTCATTTACTACAGATAATGGGCTAGGTCATTTTGTTACATAAAAACACATAAAACCCCTTTTCCTCTCCTTGTTCTGCATTTATTCATTATTATAGAAAATGTACGTTAATTCCTGTTCCAATAAAAAACGTTAATAATGGAAGAATTTTCTTCCTTTTAAGTCTGTACATTGATGCCGAATTAGTTGATTGTTTTAAAAAAATATCTTTATAAAACTATGTTTTATTTCTGGTGCTGTAAAATAAAAAACAGATTTGTTGCCTTTCTCTGAATCGCATTAATAAGTGAAACATACTCCACATCCGATCAGCTCTCATGTGCAGCATGTTCGGAGTGTGAGGAGAAGCGAACAGTGTGGAGAGGTGGAGTAAAAATGATGATCAGAGGTGAAGAAACGAGGGAAGAATGGAGGGAAGGCTAAAGGAAGCAGGATTTATGGAGGGGAAACGACAAACAGCGAGCCACTTAAGGAATGGACTGATAAATAGTATTGATGGGACGGAGGAGGGTGGAGGAAGAGATGGAGCTGCAGTGGAGCGTCGCAGGTTAATTGAGATAATATTGACCTCCTCCTCTGATCTCTTCTGGGGGAAACATGCTTCAGATTCATAAATAAATAGCAACATGAGCAACAATGAAAGCATTAGGGCTCTGATGGAGGAGGGCTAATGGCTCGTCAATACTCACTGATCGCTCAGTGTGTGTGTGTGTGTGTGTGTGTGTGTGTGTTCAGATTAGAAGATGCAGCCGTAGAAAAATCTTTTTATTCTATCAGATGTTTTTATATCAAACTTTCACCCAACAAACAGAAAAATAAAGATCATCGTGTTTTTCACAGCTCAGATTTAGTTTTGGTGAAGCAGGAAGAACATTTTTGTAAATGTGTGTGTCGAAGCGTGTTCAGAGCGGGGGTGGGGGGGTAATTATAAGGTGCTTCTGTTGACTAATGAGGGTGGGGGGTGAGTGCAGGGGGAGGACGGGGAAGTCGATCTCTATGTGGATGGCAGTCAGCTCTAATTTGTTATGATGGCTGCTGGATTCCCAGAGCCACAACGGCCGATAATTACACAGCACGCACGCACACACTCACACACAAACACGCATCACGTCACGCCACACTTCACCCATTCGTTGCAATCCCCAGCACACACACAGGAGAGAAACAGCGCCTCCTGTCTGCAGCTGGCAGCTCTGCAACAACTCTAGTAATCACATAAAAGCCTTGTCCACCTGTCATACCTGCTGGCGTCCGGTCCGGGTTTCAGCCGTCCCTGAGCGTTGGCCTCCCACACGCTGTTGGCCAGCTCGTTGCCGATGGCCGACATCACCTTGATGAGCTCCAGCGGCCACTCGTCCAGGTCCAGAGAGCGAACCCTGGACAGGTGGGTGCCCAGGTTCCGGTGGATGCCCGAGCACTCAATGCAGATCAGAGCCCCGAGGTTCAGACTCGCCCAATCTGGATCTGGATCCACAGACAGAGGATAGTTTTAGGTTTTAAAGGATGTTATTATAGGTGTCAGTATTCAGATTTTTCCTGTTTGGGAGAACTTCGGCTTCCCAGTGAAAGATGTAAATATGCAAAGGCAAGTGGATAAGACCAAAGCACTAAGTCTGCGCTATGTTCAAGATCCCTTCTCCCTGCAGCCCCGCCCCTTCCACATGTGGATGGAAGCCCCGCCCCTTCCATGTGTTGATTGAAGCCCCGCCCCTCCACATGTAGAAGGAAGTCTACGGGTTTTTTTTTTAAATTTGTGTTCATTCAAATTCATTTGGGGGGGGTCACATATTTCTTTATATATTTTATGCTTCTTTCATTTTAGAATCTTTTATTGGAGAATTTCCCGCAGTTTCTTTTTTGGTTTGATGTTAAATGTCTTTAAACACGTTCCCGTTAAAAAGTTAATTTATTATGTTTTACATTTTTTCCCGTACCGTGACCTTAAACCAACGTACAAACTGTTACACCCCTAGATGTTACTGTAACTTCACCAAACTCATATTTCACATCTTCATGTCTTTACGCAGAAAAACAAACAAATAACAAGTCAGTCACTGACTGACCGGGAATTCTGGGTAAATATGGCCACATTAAAACACATGTCACAAATCAGACTTTAGTTAAAATATTGATATATGTGTCAAAACGTTACTATAGTGCTAAAACAGAACATGCAGTAAAGAAAGAAAACCGCCTGTTTTGGGAATAAATTTGGAAAGATTTTTGTTAAGTGGTCAAAAGTGGAAAAATGAAAAAACATTTTAAAGTTTCACTGAGTCCATAAAAGATAAGATGTAAGTTAAATATCTGGTAAAAGATCCAATCCGTTTGTTGGAATCTGCTTGAGATTTGGGTTAAATTTTACCTTTTTGAAAGTAAAACAACATTTTTTTCACAGTTCACATCAAAGTTTTAAACATCAACAGGAAATTTAATGGAAAATATTTCACATCCAATCAGCAGCTAATATTTATGTCAGAGATAAAAGGAAAAACATGCAGTAAGACAAACAAAATGTTAAAACAATTCTGTAAATAGAAAAATTAATGTTGACAAAACTGCAAAAACAGTAAAAAGTTTCTGTTTCGTCCCCCGGGACGAGATCCTTAGGTTTAGTTTAAATGTGGGGTAAAAGCCAGCGACGTGAAGCCGACCCAACACCAGCCTGCGTTTCGAGTTCAGATCCGGCCTTACTGCATGTTACAAGTATTACTGGTTTAATGGGAAAATCTAGCGCATCGTATCCAGACGGGAAGGTAATACTGCATTTATGTAAATGATGAAAGTACTAAAGGCCCATTGATGCTCCTGCATCCCTGCTCTCATTCTCCCATGTGTGCTTTACGTCGTGGTTGTCAGGGATACACTCTGTTTGCTGTGATAGGCGACGACTCCCTTGATCTGTGAAAATGGAACAAATAACGCACATAAAGGCCGCAGGAGACGGCGAAAGGCTCCACAGCCGTCTTCAGCGTGGAGCAGGGATCAGCAACTCCGGACCTCGGGAGCCAGGGTCCTCCTGGTTTCCACTGTGTCCCTGAAGCAGCACACCTGGTTCAGAAGAAAGACTTGTCCAGCAGCCTCTTGTCAAGGTCTGGTCCAGCCTCATAACGGCCCACTACCTGAGTCATGTGTGCTGCTGCAGCACGGACATGTTGAGACCTGCAGGACGCTGGCTCAAGAGGTCCGGAGCTGGCGATCCCTGGCTTAGAGCATAAATGAAAGCCTTTACGACTCATGGTGTTAAAGTTGCACCTGACGCAGGGATCGCGAGCGTGCACGAGGTCAGGAAAAGCGACGATGCCATCGGCGCTCCTGGCGGTCTTTAAGGGTTACAGCAGACACAACAAAGCAGCAAAGGCTCATGGAGCATAAAAACAAAATGTTGAGAGATGTGGAAAAATTTGTGTTTGGTTGTTTATTGGTTTTATTTTTGTCCACTGAGCGCGATGCTGAGGTGTGTCTGAACCAGCAACGCCACCAGTGGCAGGAAGTGGACCCAGCATCAGCAGAGTAGTAAATATATATATATCTTCATATAAACAACAGTCATGTCAACTTTCTTCACTCACTCTGTGCGTCGCAGTCGGCACAGCGACCGTTGCCCCGGATACTGCGGATGGACTGCAGCGCCAACGCCTCCGTCTGGCTGGTCAGACGAGACTGAAAGATAAAACATCTCCTTCACTTCATGCATCTCTTTCCATAACAAGCTACAGCGTTTCTGTTTGTGGGTCCTTCCATCATTTTCCCTGCTCGGCCCCAGATTTCCCGTCCTCACGTCACGCGATCCCACACAAACACTGATGTGAGGCGCTGCAGTTTCAGGCCATGTTGGGAAATGAAGGAATAACATGGCAAACAAATGAAATGGTTTTGGGTGGCGGGGCAATAAAAGGCGGAGAGCCTGAGGCGTAAACACGGCGGGCTGCAGACGAGACCCGCCGCCTGCTGCAGCTGGGAAATGGCAGCGCCCCGGCTCAGAGTGCGCTACAGTAATTACTGGTTTGTAATTGCGTGAGTCAAAGTATGAGAGCGTGAGCAAAGGTGTGTGTGTGTGTGTGTGTGCATCTCAGGGTGAGTTTACACGTTTGTGTGGTTGCATTAAATAACAATTCAAGGGTTTAACAGCCACTTTTCATTTTATGGCCTTAGTGAAGTGTTAGCTGATGCAACAACTGGCAGGTGTGGAGGAAACCACTGTGAGGAGGTGGAGAACATTTCATCATGAGTCTAGTTACTGTAGTTCTACACCAAGTCTGGCTCCACATCTATGATTTCTACATGTTTCCTTCATGTTAGAAAGCAGGAGGACCGTCGCTGGTTCACCTTGTTCTTGCTGCTCTCACAGGACTGCAGACTGGCCAGGATCTGGCTCTCGATGACCTGCACCCAGGCGTCCCGCTCTTCGTACGAAGTGGCCTCGAAATGCCACATCTGCCCCGTCAACGACACGATGGTGAACTCAAAGTTCTCCTCTTGTTCTGTTGGAGAGAAAACAAACAGAAACTCAACCACCTGGTTAATATGCTGTAAACCTTCGGGATGGAGAGCTTCACTGGAAGTCAGAACAACGAAGCTTTTCCACCCAGAACGTCAGCAGTGTGATCAAACTGTGGCTCCAAAGCGTCGCATGTTCACATCTAAACGAGTTTTGGTGGTAGAAGCAGCAGCTCGGGTTAAGGTCTGCTGGAGGAAGACACCTGTTCCCCTGAACCAGCCACTGTGACCTGTGTGACCCTCGTCCCTGAAGCCAGGATGTCCCTTCCCCTGAGGGCCTCCTGAACATCCCGGAGCCCCCGTCTGCAGGAGAGGTCAGTCATTACAATCAGGGCCTGCTGCGGGGGGACACATGGATCTATTACCCAGGACTGCTCTGAGGTTAACGGGCCAATCAGGAGTCAATTAAGCCCAGTGTGTGTGTGTGTGTGCTGGTGTGTGTGCTGGTGTACAGCTGAAGACAAGATTCTCCCATCAGGTCTGGGAAACGGAAGAAGAACTGCTGACTGGGAACTTGGGTTTGAAATATTCCAGAATATTCCATTTCCGCTCTTTTATTTTTCTGCTCACTTTGATGAACATCACCGGTTCTAAAAGGTGAACTTCAAAGTCAAGGAAAATCTGGTTTTTCTAAACAACAAAAACCGAGATATTTACCTACTAAAAACGAAAAATAAAAGACGAGCAAACCTGTACATTTGTCAAACTGTCTGTGATCAGCAACAACAGGAATCCTTACGAGAGCTGTCTTTGAGTTTACAACTATATTTAAAGGCGGTTCTATGTAGATAAATAACATTTAAAGCCTTTTAAAGCAGTTTTATTATCTGTTTTACCATCTCACTTCCTTTAAGTTGGGATTTGTGTCAGTCTCATTTCTCTAGAAAAACAGGACTTCCTGCAGTTCAACCAGAACAAGTTTTAATTATCGGCCCTGAAGACAAGAGAATTGCAGAGTTTTGAACCCTCTTAGTTTGTACGTGGGTGTCCTTTTCCACTCTGGTTTTTATTCCACACAGAAATGTCACAAAGAGGATTTTATCTGAAAACATCACCAGTCGGCCATTCCTCTCCTGCTAGCTCCGAGGTGCTGATGCTTTTAGTTCTAGTAGATCATTGTAATAACTCCAGTGTTTTCCTCACGGGGGCCTTCCACATTGGTAGCTAACTCTGCTCTGACTGCGGGGTCGTTGCCATGGTAACTGTCCCTGTCCAGGAAGGCGGGGCCCTGCACTGCAGCTTTATGGTTGTGGTGTGGGCACGATCTGTATACGGTTATTTTTAGAGACGTCTTGTTTTAGAGGGGGAGAGAGCATGTTAAGGGCTGTTTGTGCTGTGACTGGTTTTTGTAATAAACTTTAGTGTTTTTAAGATGCAAAAACTTGTTTTTCATTACGTGAAGCACTTTGTGCTGCAATCCTCCATAAAAAGTGCTACATAAATAAAGTTTGATTGATAAATAATTTGCCTCTGTTTAAGAAAATCCAATTTCCTAGACCCAGCTGTTAAAACAATCCCCCAGTATGATGCTGCCACTACCGTGCTTCACTGTCGTGATGGTGATCTCGTGGTTTCTGGTCATTTTTCTATAAAAACATTTGTTCTTTCCATTTTATCCTTTTAATGTCAAGCACATGACATGAAATCTAAAACCAGATTGAAGTAAATGTGGGTACTCACTGCACTAGAAGAGTTTATAAAACGTTAAATCTACATCAGCTAAGGGCTGAGGCAGGGTGGCATCATCGGTACGTGGTCATGTAAAACATGCGGGAAAGTCCTAATTTTCATGATGCTGTACAAAACAATCTTATAAAATGCGAGAAATGAAACGTTTATGTACGGATTACCACTGCAGAACAGAGGGATGCTGGACAGAATGAAGTGTTCGGCCGTTTGATTCCGCATCATGATGCTAGCGTGTGTTGGTGCACATTTGGAAGCTGTTAAGGACAGCAGAGAGGACGGGAGGTGGAGGTGAAGCCGGGTATCAGCACACCACAGAGCTTCTGTTTACAATTAACCCCGACAAGGATGGGGGGCAGGATAATGAAAGGATGGCCTCCAGCATGGCCCATTTTTCCCAGGATTCCTCCACAATATGCACGGAAGAGGTTTCTGTTATCTACGTGGATCCACGGAGGTGGGAACAACACTTCCACAAGGAGAGCAAGGTGCAGGTTTAATCAGCCGGAGAGCGGTCATGGCCGGCCCGCCAGAGAGAACATTTGCTCTTCCTCAGCTCAGTCATTTGGCTAATTGGGAGCGTCCCAGAGCACCGGAGCTGAAGTTTCCCTCCGGGTGGGCTACGGATAATCAAGGCCTTGTTTGAGGGAGGAAGGACGGAAGGTAAGGGTGGAAGGAAGAGCCCCGAGGCCAAGCAGCCACCTCAGAATCTCCTCACTTCCAGGATAAAGAGAGCGAAAACACCTCTGCTGTAAAAGTTTCTCAATCTGAGGATGATTTTCACCTCTGAGCAGCTTCAGGCAGACGGACTCAGTCTGATGAGCTGATGTTAATTACAGCCACCGTTCGCAGCTCAAGGTTAACGCTAGCTGATAGCACGTACAGCCAAAACATTTCAGCTGCCTCCACAAAGACCTCTTTCACAAACAACTTCAGTCTGTTGTCATCAGCTAAATTTTACTGAAACGTTTCATCTAAATAATTACACCGCTGTACTTTTACAGGCTCCTCTACAGATGTACTTATACAGATATTTATACAGATACTTATAGTCACATGTTGACCACTCAAAGTACTCTAACACTACATGTCACATTCACGCACTCACACAGCACGTCTGTTAAAAACTAAGCGCTTTTTAACCTGTCACACATCGGGAGGAAACGTGGGTTCAGTGTCTTGCCCAAGGACACTTGGGCATGGAGTCAGGGGGAGCCTGGAATCAATCCATCGACTCTCAGGTGGTACGACCGCTCTTCCTCCTGAGCTACAGCAGCCAATCACCAGCAACTATCAGACAACCAGTCCAGCCTGGAAACAGCCTCAGAAGAGGCTTCAAATAACAAAGCCCTGGTAGAAAGCAGGTTTTATTTCTAAAAAATATACAAAAACATCGAAATAATTTTACTAAAACCTTTACTAAAATTCACGATCAGCCTAAAAAGAAAATGTTTTTTAATGAATGTGCAAAATGAGAAAGATTTTAATAAACACAATAATAAAAACGTTGCATGAATGTGTAAATAAACGTTTGAGAAATTCTGTGAAAAAAAGTGAAAAAAAGTCAGAATTTTAAGGAGATTTTATCAAATTTCTAAATAACGAGAAAAATATGTGCAGTTAATTAAATTTAATGCAACCCAAAAATTCTGTTTAAATTGACAGAATATTTTGCTAAATTAACTAAAGGGACAAAAACTGTATAAAAAGTGAAAAAAATAATAAGCAAATATATTTTAAACACTAATTGTCCAAAAGAGTATTAAGAAAATAAGTTAGAATTATTCATAGAAAATAAACACAGAATTAATGTTAAGCCTGCGAAATCAAATAAAAACATTACAATGAAACTGTGAAAAACAAAATATGAAAAATTTATTAAACTAAAAAAATCCAAAAAGGATTAAAATCTTAAATAAAATAAAATCAAAAAGCAAACGAAATCTGGAAACGAGGAGAAAAGATATTTAGAAAATAAAATTTAAATGAAAGATAAGTATGAAGAATAATGTTTAAAACCCCAAGCTCCACCTCAGCCCTGAGCTCCACCTCAACCCCGAGCTCCACCTCAACACCGAGCTCCACCTCAACACCGAGCTCCACCTCAGCCCTGAGCTCCATCTCAACCCCGAGCTCCACCTCAACACCGAGCTCCACCTCAGCCCTGAGCTCCATCTCAACCCCGAGCTCCACCTCAGCCCCGAGCTCCACCTCAACACCGAGCTCCACCTCAGCCCTGAGCTCCACCTCAACACCGAGCTCCACTTCAGCCCGAGCTCCACCTCAACGTAAGCTCCACCTCAGCCCCGAGCTCCACCTTAGCCCGGAGCTCCATCTCAACACCGAGCTCCACCTCAGCCCCGAGCTCCACTTCAGCCCCGAGCTCCACTTCAGCCCGAGCTCCACCTCAACGTAAGCTCCACCTCAGCCCGGAGCTCCATCTCAACCCCGAGCTCCACTTCAGCCCCGAGCTCCACCTCAGCCCGGAGCTCCACTTCAGCCCCGAGCTCCACCTCAACACCGAGCTTCACTTCAGCCTGAGCTCCACCTCAACACCGAGCTCCACCTCAGCCCGGAGCTCCATCTCAACCCCGAGCTCCACTTCAGCCCGAGCTCCACCACAACCCAAGCTCCACCTCAGCCCTGCAGGCCCGGCAGTCCCATCAGGACTACATCCTCATCATTCTCTGCTTTTTAGGGAAGAAGGAGGCGGGAGGGGGGGGACTTGACAATTATGGAAAGCAACAATCCAGAAAGGCCCGGCCTCTCTGCGCCGCAAATTAAATGCTGCTTCTGATTTAAATGCTTCACGCTGACCCACCACCCTGGCTAATGAATAAAATGAGGGGGGCATCAGACGGAGCGACGCTCCCCCTCCTGCTTTTTACTCCAAACCCCCACCTGAACCAGCGCCACACTCCTGAGTGGACAGGAAGGAGTGAAACAGCGTGACATTTAAAGCCGCACTCATCAGTTTTTTAACATTAAAGGTCAATGAAATAACTTTCCCTCCTCGTACAGCGCCGACTCCGCACAGAGCCAGAACCAGGCGCTGGACACCGAAACCGGCCAGGACCTGATCTGGAGACCAAAGCCGGCCAGAACCAGCCGCTGGAGGCCGAAGCCGGCTGGGACTAGCTGCTGGAGACCAAAACCAGAGCTAAAAGACAGCAAATACTGCACCAAATTTAATTACTTTCACCTGTTACAGCTAATAATGAATAATGAGCTTTTCGTTGGCAAAATATCCGGTTTCAGCTAAATTCGTTGTCCTATTTAGATTTGATCTAAATATGTTTAAATATCTGTTGATGTTTCACATTTTCCTGCAGTTTATAAGCGGAATCCCGTCTCTGACATGAGAAACCAAACTTTTAGCTGATTAAGTAAGTCCCAAGTTCTGTTGAAGCCAGGCAAGTTTTTAGCATCTGATTTTAAAATGTCTTACAAAAGCATCTGATATTGATTTAAACTTTTATTTACGATATTTATCGTAAAAAGTGATAAGTGTGGTGAGAAATTCATGGAGTGGCCGCTTCTTCATACAGCATCAATTTACAGTCTTCTGAAAGCACTTTAACAGACGTAGTCCGCTCATGATCCAATTACAACAAATATATGGTCCACATCAGTCCAATTTAGAAACGCTGATATAAATGTTTATATTATTTTACATGGCAGTAGGAAAACGGCCATCTACAAACAGCTGGAAAATAAAATAAAAAATCCTGCAAAGTTGAAAGATGTGGACATGATTTTAAAAAAAATCACCTGTAAGTAAAAAGGGAGTAAAAATGTAAAAAAAAAAAAAAGAAAAAAAGAAAGAAAGAAACAGGCCTATAAATAAAACATATACTGTGTAAAAAAAAAAAGAAAAAAATAATGTCTGGTAAAACTTGGCATGAAATGAAAAGAAAAATCAGTTAAAAGTTTTGTAAAAAATAATGTGAAAAAATATCAAAAATTTTTAATAAAATGTTGAAAAAATGAATAAAAACTAAAATAAACAAGAAAAATAAACAACCTGTCTGAAAAACTTGATGAATTTTTAAAATGAATATTTTTTTAATATTATAATTAATATAATTATATTATATATCATGTAATCTGATATCAAACCTCCATGTTTTTGACTCATGATGACAAACTTTAAGATGAACATAGACACGCTCTCCTATCAGGGAGGAATATTTAGTCTGTTGATCTTAAAGAAGTAAAGAGAAAATGAATGTGGGAGCATCAGGATGAAGGAAAAACTCCACACAAACTAACTTTCTCTGTACGACTTTTCAGAAACTGACATCTTCTCAGAGCAGGTTTATGATGGAGATCCTGTAGGTTGGGCTTTCTTTTTGAAGCCTCTCCGCGGTGCGCGACCAAACATATGCACGAACACACAGCAACACTGAGGCGGCGTCCTGGTAATTACCGCCACCGCTCTCGGCTACTGTGCTGACATTCGTGCAGAGAGAGGTGGCGTCGAGGCAATTTGTGAACTCTGACACCAGCAACCTTTAGCAGCACAAACATAACAAACCAAATATACAGCATTTACAGGCGGGGAGGGGTGGAGGGGACCCGGGACCGCCATACAAGCTCTAGTGTGAGATGTGGGGTCCAGCCGGGTGTGTGTCGGAGCAATGAGGGGGGAGGCGTGCGCCAGACAAAAGGGGGCCTCAGGAAACACAAATTAAATGCCTTAAATGTCACCGCACACAGTATTGCTTTGCGACACAGGTCATTACTCGCCGTATTATTCTCAGCCTTTTACAACATTAATAACCTGGAAAATCCTGATCACTCCCAAGTTTCTGGAGGGAGGGGGGGTCTGCAGGACTCATCATGCAGAAAGCAACACTTCAGACCACACCACATGACACCAAAACCTGCCACAGCATGCTGGACAGCACATCATCCCAGGGTGGGTGCGTTTGGTTGGCCGTACCCTCACAGCTGAGGCGGGTGGGGCGACGGGATGCAAGAGGGAAGGATGGAGCAGAGAGAATTTTCTCCACAAAGCACCAGCTGACACGAGTGACAGAAGATCTGCTGATTTACAGCCTGAAGAGTCGCTGAACTGCAGCATCAGTTACACCAAGAGATGACGGACTCCTGCCAGGAGTTAAACTACGACTCCCAGAATGCATTTCAGCCACAAACACCCAGGTATCTGTCAACTACACCTAAACAAAATGAATGGTAGTAATGGACTGAGAATGGTCTTCATCATGAAAACTACGCTGATATAAGACAACCATTGCTGTATCACAGGCTAGGAATAAAATCTTTCTCTCACCTGTGCTGGCTCATTGCATTCTACTTATAAACATCTTGAGATTCTACTTCTTGGTTTTTTTTACTCATCACATTCAGATGTGAGTCTGATCTCAGACATTTAACATCTATTTTGACTCCAAATCACCAGCTCAATGAGCTCTGAGTGATGCACCTTTCTCCGTGGCAGGAGGCCCCGCCCCAGGAAGAGGAGGTTGGTGGGGTCAGTCTATCCCACCACAGCAGGGTTTTCTGTCTTGTTCTTTACCTTCTGAGTTGTGCAGACTGTAGGCGTAAATGCTGTGAAGGCTACTGACACGATTAAGGTTCCAATCTTTACATTGGGCTGCATTCCCCGATGGCAGGAAAAGAGAAGAAGAGGAGGAGGAAGGAGAAGAGGAACGAGGGAGGAGAGGAAAGACAAAACAGAGGAGAGGTGAGGACAGATTGTAGGAATGAGATGACGAGTACAGGAGAGACAGACGAGGGAGAAGAGACAGGCGTGAAAAACAGCAGTAAGGAAGCTTTCAGGAGGGGGCGTGGCTACTTTAAAGTGGGAGGAGTCAAAGAGCACAATGATTGTACAATGAAGTGTACGAGCAACAAAACAAACATCTTTAATATTGTTCCAACAAATATTTCACTGTTGTACAGAAAGAGAGGAAGAACCAGATGTAAAACTCATCGGTGGTCTCTCATTGTCCAGTTCTGGCTCAGGCCTAAAAAACTACTTATATTATCTTTAGGTGTTTAAAACTCTTTAGAACTGACAGCATTTTTACTCTTTGATGGTCGATATCTAAGACTGTGTTAGATCAGAGGTAGGGGCGGGGTTATGGATGAAGAATCATCTTCTGATGGAAGCTTTAACGTTGTAGTTTTTTAGCATTAGAAATAATCAATAATCAGTTCAATGGGTACTAGTAGGAATGATGTCCTGTCCCTTTCTACCTGGTAGCATACTTGTAGAAGCCTCCCAAGCTTAATATCCCATGTGGACATCCAGAGGCGCCTCTTGGCTCTCTGGGCGCCCTCCAGCCATCGCCCTTTAATTATTTATGCTCTTGTTACTTATAACAATGGCAAGAGTCACATGAGTTACATGCATACGGAGTTTTCAGAAGCGGAACGCCTGCTGGACATGGAGAATAAAACATGACCGACTGAGCTCTCAGCTAAATTAGCTTCTGGATTATCTGCGCTACTTACCACTGTCTGGGTCTGTTGTGTATTTTTCCTGTTTTTCATATCATCCGTTTGTCACTGCCAGATAGAAAGCTTTTTTATAAACCTTTTTAGACGCACCGCGGGGTGGAGGCCGGCCCTTTAGGGAGTTCTGTGGTGGTCGGACACTGTCATTACAAACTAGCTAGAAATGAGCATGGTACGATGTAAGCTACTATAAGCCACGCCTCCTGGAATTACATCTTTTTTAACGTTATGATTGAGCTCAGTTAAAACTTTAGGACCTGTTTTGAAGATGGGTGCCAGTGCAGTCCGTCTGATCCACGAGGGAACAGAGAGGAAGGCTGAAACCACACAGAACCACAGCTGGACCAGTCCCAGAGCTGAACCAGTTTACAACTGGAGCTCCTGAGCTCAGCCTCTGGTTCCAGATGGTCGGTGAGTGATACCAGAAAAGTTTGGCTTTCTGACGGAGATGAGGTGAGGAGTGGCTCCTCGGTCAGCATGAGGTTGTTTGTACTTGCTGATTTGAAACCAAAGAATGTGGCTTTACAGATATTTTAGTTGTAAAATTATTATGGGGACATAATCATAAAAAAAAATCCTTTAAAGTACAGAATGAGACAAACGAGAGGATTTAGTTTTTCTACACTGGTTTATGGCATTCAGAAAGAACCTAAGAAAACAGACGTGAGAGAATATGTAGCCTGTTTGCTTATTTTCCTCACTGAATGTTGGAAAAAGGTAAAACAAGAAATAAGCAAATAGAAATGAACAAACGAACGAATGAGGGTCTTCCTTCCTGTTTCCGCTCTCTCTCTCCTTACCCAGCGGTAACGATGTTCATGTTGTTCCCATAAAAATGGTGAAATTAATCTTTGGCTGTTTACATTTTGGCAGCTTGGGGCTTCCGTACAGAGTTGATTACCGTTTTTTACCCACTCTGCTGTAAAACTGAAGACCTTCGATAGGTCTTCAGACTGATGTGTTAGGAGTAAAACACTCAGACTGGTACCAGTCAGGTACTGGACCACCTGGACACTCCTCCACTGAGGCCCTCTTTGTTTCCACCTGATTGACCCTCGCTGGTGGTAATTAACCCGCGATGGTGGGCAGAGCCCTTCCTTCTGATTAACCCAGATCACAGCGACGTGCTGCAGGTGCACCGACCACCTGACCGATGAGCTGACGCCTGACGGGGTTGGGTTATGCAATCAGGGAAGCTCTCTAGCTCAGACAAACACACTCCTCTGTTGAGTTTATTGGTTGGAAAATCAAAGAATCTCTCGAGGAATGTCTGCAGTCACCTGTGAGCTCACTTCAATGATGAAAGGATGGAGAGAGGCCGTGACCAGCAGCATACCTGACACAGGTGTGCGCTTGTTCTGATAGGAACTGGATCCTCTCAGAATGATGCTTTTCAAGATTCCAGGAGATTTAACTGCTTTTCAAGTGCTCAACTTCTCTGTATGACTCCACTGGTTAAGTCTGACAAGGCCTGGTGGAAACACCTGGACAAATCAGTTATACAAGTGGAACTCAAAAATTTGAATATCACGCAAAACCTAAGGTATTTTAGCAATTTAACCTTAAAAGGGAAACAAATATATTGTTTGGACTCTTTACATGCAAAGTGAGATACTTCGAGCATCTATTGGCTATAACTGTGGTGATTATGGCTTCCAGCTGAAAACCCTAAAATCTAAATCTCAGAAAATTAGAATTTAGTGAAAAGGTTCTGTGTTTTAGCCTCTAAGGGGCCTCTCTAACCAGATAATTAATCCAAACACCTGCAGAGGACTCCGGAGCATTTAAATGAACTCAGTCTGTTTCAGTAGAATCCAGCATCATGGGGAAGGTTGCTGACCTGAAACTGGGCAGAAAACCGTTACTGACTCCCTCCACAAGCAGGGAAAGCCTCAACAGGTGGTTGCAGAAGAAGATGGTGAAGATGACCGGGTAGTAGAAGCTGGTCCTGATGAAGAGGACATTCTGGTACTAGAAGGTGGACCAGAAGAAGAGGACTACCCGGTACTAGAAGCTGGTCCTGATGAAGAGGACGACCCGGTGCTAGAAGGTGGTCCTGATGAAGAGGACGACCCGGTGCTAGAAGGCGGACCTGATGAAGAGGACGACCCGCTACTAGAAGCTGGTCCTGATGAAGAGGACAACCAGGTATTAGATGGCGGACCTGATGAAGAGGGCGACCTGGAACTAGAAGGCGGTCCTGATCCAGTGGACAGCCACAACCGTTTCCCTGAAGGACTGAAGCTCAAATCATGACATGGTCTAAAAATGTCAATATTTAATTAATCTGCAGGTTTCATGAGGATTATGAGTCATATTCTTAAAATGTTTCTATTCAGAAAAAAAAGGGATAATTTCACCTGAATGTGGCGCTCTAGAGTCCCAGCAGAGGTCACACTGAGTGGAAACATCCCCACCAGTGTGTGGTCCTACCTGGGGGAGCTCGGCCTCAGAGGGCGGTCCCCCCTCATGAATTACACCGAGTCTCACTCTGACACAGAGATCCTTCACCCGCCCGCCTGGCGTGACAGGCTACGAGCCAGCAGCCGACTGAGCGCGCTCAGTGCTTAATGGCTAAATTGGGAAGACTGTTACTAATCGCTTATTGAATAATGAAAGTGACACAGCTGATAAAAGATTTCAATACGCTGGATTATTTATAATATTTCACTTAAGCCTCTCTGGCTGACTAATAGGGGGGCGAGTTCGGGGGGGGGGAGGCGGTCTGGCGGCGGGTGGCGGTCGGAGGAGGTCATGATGAAACGCTGTTGAGGAAAAGAGGAGTGACTACGTTCAGTCTGATGGAGGCTGATGCTGATAGGAACAGAAACAGCGTAAAGGAGGCAGGAAGACGAGAAGATGGAGATTACAGAGATGAAGAAGGAAAAAAGGAAGATGGAGGAGAGAAAGAACAAGGAGAAGACAACAGGATGGAATCGAGTCCATCCGTCACCCGGACAACCACTTGTCTTGTCAATGGCTTGTTGCTGCGGTGATGGAAGGAAGAACATTGCACATCTGCTGCTGCCGCCACATCTGTTCAACCATCCAGCGTGTGGGGCGATAAAACCGTCTCCATCACCACCCGACGAAGATGAATAGATCAATAATGATGATGATCCTCGATCTCCTCACTAACTGATACATGTTGTGTTTGGTTACCTTCCACTCACTCTTACACAATCACGCCAAGCTCACGGGATGATCAACAGGAAGTGACATCATATCACTTCCAGTCCTGATCCAGCCCTGCAAACTATCATCAGGTGGAGGTTTTTTCCTCCGACTGTGTTCCAGCTGGTTAACAGTGAATAAACCAGCGTGGTTGGTCAGCTGGTGGAGGTGTGTGATGCTCTTACACAGCGGTAACTAACAGCAGTGGTCGCTAATTGGAAACCAGATGACCACCAGTAAAATCAGGACTTCCCCACATTAGATCTGAGCCAGAACTATATGTTCATCCTCCCTCATCAGCATCAGCTTTTTAAATCCATCTAGGATTAGTTTGATTGGCTGAAGTCTCCAGAGTTAAAGTGTGTATATTTGACTTCTGGAATGTGTTTTAAATCAGGCTTTGGTTTGGAATGAAAGATGATTGATACTGGGCTTTACTTTAGCCCAGTTTAGGACTTGTTATGAACCAGTTTAGGGCTGGATTTGGACTCGTTATAAACCAGTTTAGGGATGGATTTGGACTGTTTATGAACCAGTTTAGGGATGGATTTGGACTCGTTATAAACCAGTTTAGAGATGGATTTGGACTCGTTATAAACCAGTTTAGAGCTGGATTTGGACTGTTTATGAACCAGTTTAGGGATGGATTTGGACTCGCTATAAACCAGTTTAGAGCTGGATTTGGACTCGTTATAAACCAGTTTAAGGCTGGATTTGGACTCGTTATAAACCAGTTTAGAGCTGGATTTGGACTCGTTATAAACCAGTTTAGGGCTGGATTTGGACTGTTTATGAACCAGTTTAGTGCTGGATTTGGACTCGTTATAAACCAGTTTAGAGATGGATTTGGACTCGTTATAAACCAGTTTAGGGCTGGATTTGGACTGTTTATGAACCAGTTTAGGGATGGATTTGGACTCGTTATAAACCAGTTTAGAGCTGGATTTGGACTCGTTATAAACCAGTTTAAGGCTGGATTTGGACTCGTTATAAACCAGT
>JBAGKM010000028.1:1951938-1964732 GCA_037177155.1 Melanotaenia catherinae | reverse complement strand
CACCCACCACCCTGTCTATCTGCCACCCCATCACCCTGTCTATCTGCCATCCCATCACCCCGTCTATCTGCCACCCACCACCCTGTCTATCTGCCACCCCATCACCCTGTCTATCTGCCATCCCATCACCCCGTCTATCTGCCACCCATCACCCTGTCTATCTGCCACCCCATCACCCTGTCTATCTGCCACCCCATCACCCCGTCTATCTTCCACTCATCACCCCGTCTATCTGCCACCCCATCACCCTGTCTATCTGCCACCCCATCACCCTGTCTATCTGCCATCCCGTCACCCCGTCTATCTGGCACCACTCAGTTATATGTAAGTAACTGATTATTATTATTTTTAAATTCTTAATCTAATGTCTCTGTAGAACATGTGTATAGTAACTATTGCTGCTGCTGCATGTAAATTTCCCCACTGAGGGATCAATAAAGTCTTATTTTATACTATCTAAATCACATAACCTAAATGTCCAGCTGCTATTAAAGACATTGAACCAACGACAGATTTTTTTTTTATGCCACACATTATTCTAGACAATTAACTAACCATAGACATTCTAATTTCCTGTTGTCACTTCACAGTGAAATAGACACTGGACTTTCCTGCTTTATTAGTTGACAGTGAAATAAACACAGAAGTTTGAATGTCTTGTAACTACATACACTGAACTCCTTGCAGATGTTGGACAGCAGTGGCTTCAGCTCCAGTCATGAGGCTGTGAAACAGACCATTGTGTGTGCGCGCAGCAGGAACAACAGGGCTTCCCCACGGTGCGCTAAACAGGACTTGACGAGCTTCCTGCTGTGGTGAAGCGAAAGCTGCCGGCAGCCGTGCAGCTGTCAGGCCAGCTGATCATCCATTACTGCCTGTTAGTGAGCGCCGAGCTGCAACATGTTCCCAGGCGCTGAGAGGACGTGTGTTTACATCAGCGAAGACTTTCCAGGTCAGCCAAGTCATGTGGGATTTCATCCATCTCAATCAATCAAACAGCCAAATCTACAGCTTCACCGACCAGCTGAAAGCAAGATTTGCTCATAATTAGTAAGAGATGCAGAGACTAATCACTAGAAATGTTCCTGAAGACGACGTGCACCTAAGAACAAGATGTTTTTCATAAAAATGTGACAAAATAAAAAATTCTGGATGTAATAAATAATTTCTGGCTCATATTTGTTCCAAACCCAGAAAAAAAAAGTTTGCAGAAAGGAAAACCTAACATTTGTAGGTGCATGAACGACTGGAAAACCACAGTTTGCTTGTTATTCGGTCCCTGAACACTGCTGAGGCGGCTGGACTGAACTAAACCAACATTTCTACCTCTTTCCTCTCCAAACCGTCAGTGACATCAGCGGATTAATTCCTGCCATCCATCCAGTGGATGGCAGGCGATCAGTTTGCATGAGAGGAAGGCTAATTGAAACCCTCCTGATGGGTAATATCTTTCATTATTCACCTCTGCAGGCTTTGTGACACACACTCTTATTTTACCTTCAGGAGGCGCAATGTTGGGTGGAGGTGGGGGGCTGCAACCATGACAGCTCACAAGGTCTCCTTATGGAGGGCGGATGTGAGACAAATACATCCTCAGATGTACTCAGTTCTGCATCTGGGTGAAGTATTGAGGGGTAGTGCTCAGGAAAAGGTCGCTTGCTTGGGGGGCGACAAGATGAAGTCATTTGTTAGGCATCTGAAAACGTCCCAGGGCATTAGGGAGGTTTGTAGGTTCAAGTTGTGTTCAAAAGTGTAGGAGCAGGACAACGTCTTCAGAGATGGATATTCCTACCTAAAAACACTCTGTCCTCTTTCACGACAAGGCACTTGAACGCCTCGGTGAAGTATTGCAGGGTAGTGCTTAAGAAAAGGTCGCTGGCTCCGGGGAAGCCAAGAGATGAAGTCATTCGTTAGGCGACACATCGAAACATGTTCCCAGGCTCGTACCTGAGGCCTCGGATTAAAGACCACAGCTGTCACGTGTCCTGCACACGGATGGAAGCGTGGAAAGAAAAGAAGGAAGGTGTGCTTAACAAAAAATCCAACTTTCAGCTTCCGGCTGAAGTTAAAAGTGATGAAAAGAACATGGACCTCATTAAACTCCTCCCTCCATTGTCTGGAGCTCTGCACAGATAAAGGAGCTTTCTCTAAGAGGCTGCCAGCCTATTGATACTAACTAATCTACCCTCTAATCACTCAATCAACCCCCCCATTCTGCTCAGACAATGGACTCTTCCAGGGCCTCCTGAAAGCCATGACAGCGGATCTCAGAGGAGATATCTCTGGTAAAAACCTGGACAAACCCTCCAGACCTCAAAGGGTCCGGGTCCTTTTGTTCTTCAACTTCTCCTCAGAGCAGGACATGAAATTAGAGGTGTCACCCCCCATCAACAGCAGAGTAGCGGGTGTCGGTGGGATCCCTGCGCTATCGTGGTGGCCATCTGATCTGGCCTGGGAAGCCATCGAGGGCCATCCATCATCCTCTCAGACAGTCATTCACTCGTCTGATATCCAGGAAGACAAAAAAAGGGAATAAAGGAAAGAAGAGGATGCTGTTTGACCCGCTACCCGTAAACATCCCAACCATGATGCTGCTTATAAAACACTAAAACTAACCCAACAGCTCCACGGCAAACTGGTTTGTGTGGACGTACTGAGGAATACTGACAGGCCAGTACGGAGACATTTTACCCTCAGAAATGTTCCTGGCTGGAAAGTCCGAGATTCCAGTTTCTCATTTTCATCTTTTCAGTCAAACAAACAAAATGTTTCTAAAAGATACATTTTTCTTAGTAAGAGACTATTACAGATGCGGGTGGGGGGGTTAAAGAAAAAAGATGAGGTGTTATTGTGGAGGACGGGTCACCAGCCTGTAAACAGGACATAAAAGGTTGAAGAGAAACGAGGAAATACATCCAATACGTTTAATCACCGGGATAATAGAGGTGCTGAATTTAACCGTTTCTACGATGCATTGTGATGAGGACATGGACGATTCTACATCGATGCAGTAAGAAAACATAATGGATTGTAAGTAACGAAATGCTCATATTCTGAATGTGTGGCGTGATCTAGCAGAAGTGAAGATCGAGGCTTCCGAATCCGCTTCACTTAGGAAAACTATAAAACTAAGCAAACACATAGAAAACACATCAGTATGTCACTGGTAATACTTTCACTGGCTCAGAGAAATCACGTTAGATCACACATGAAAATGTATAAAAGTTAGCTTAAGGCTAACGTCTATGGAAAATACCATTGGCATGCTATCGGTTAGCAGGCATGAACGGACTAAGTGATTAAAACAACGCTGTCCATCAACAAATGTTTACCTCAACAACATTCTCTGTGTTCAATAACAAATTGGCTAGAATACTTACAGGTAAGTGTTTTCTGGTCTTAAACGAGAGGATGAAAAACATCTTAACTTCACTATTCTGTCTGAACTGACTATGGAAAGACTGAAAGGACAAAACAAACTGTTTTACTGCTAGAGATTTTTTTTAACAATTGTTGGTGTGGAGCTGGACTTTCTGAGGATGGTGGACAGCCGTTCCCACCCTCTGCACCACATGCTGGACAACCTCAGGTGGACGTCCAGCTACAGGACGTCCTTCCTTCCTGTGGACATCAGACTTTGTGACTCTGCACCGAGCCAGAAAATATTGTAAAGACTGTCAACGTTTAACTCTTTGTTAATGCCAATGTGTCCTTTTCATTTTATATTCTATTTTTATTTTTGTTATTTTAGTCTGTCTTGTTTAAATTGTGTATTTATTTCTATTAATCCAGCATCATTTCTACTTTCAGACTCTTATTCTTCTATTTTCTATGTTGAGGAGCAATGCAGCCGTTTCCTTCTGGCATTAATAAAATATTTCTCATTCTTTATAAAGAGTAAATCTAATTTATGTGATCATTTTATAAAATGTTTTTGGGCTTTTGAAAAGTAAAATTTAAGAAATTAGCAGAATATTTTTTAATTTAACCTGAATATTCAATTAAACTAATTTTACAGCCAAGCAAAAGAAAAAAAAAGATTTATTTTCATTTGTCCTTCATTCAATTATCTGATTCTGCAAAGAAAAAACTACCAAATCTCAGCTTCTAACTAATAAACTACAACACTGAAGGTCATGAAATCTGGTGAAGAGCTGGTGCAAAATGAGAAGGAAAAACTTAAGATTTATTTCTTTATTTAGATTTATTTATTTAACGTGACTAAATAAATGACTGGACAGAGAATACATGAGTAAAACTTAACGTCCTGAAGAATGTAGATAGACCTGTTTAAAAGAAAAACCAACCAAATCTGAAATTACAAACATCTCTTTGCATGAAAACACAGAAACTAACCGAATTAATTTGTTCCTGCAGGTTGAGAAGATGCTGCTGCAGAGAGAAACGAGAGAATAAAGCGAAGCAACAAGCTGTGGGATGTTTGGAGGGTTTGCTTTGTAGCTGGAAACATGATGAAAGACTCGGGGCTGCTAACGTTCGGGGCCACCAGGGCCATGCTGATTGGTTCTAATTTCCTATCAAAATAACATGTTGAAAGGCTTCCACAGAAACGCTGTAGCTTCTTGTTCTTCTTCCCAGGAGCTTCTTGACCTGCCGGCCGTGGGCTCCAAGGATGATGGAGGGATGAAAGAGGAAGGTTCGTCACCAGAAGGAAACGGGACAAAAGCTGTGAGCTACATGAAAACACGAGCGGCTGCACAGCAGCATCCGTCTCCACGACAAGGTCGGCGCTGATGAGGCGAGGACAGCGAAGGGCGAGCTCGGGGGATAAGGACGCAAAGCAGATCAAATAAAACACCAGCGAAGAAGAGGGGGGCCGAGGAGGGGCCGATCTATCTGATAAGAGCTCTGGGTAATTAATTAGAAACTCAATTATCCAAACCTGACTTCAGCAGTCTCAATTCATTAGTGGATAAGAAGCCACACACACACACACACACACACACCCCAACACACACAAACAACAACACATACACATACACCACAACACACACACAGCAAGGTCTGCGGGACCTCCAGCCACCGGGACCTCTAGCTAGTGGGACCTCTAGCTAGCGGGACCTCCAGCCAGCAGGACCTCTAGCTAGTGGGACCTCTAGCTAGTGGGACCTCCAGCGGGACCTTCAGCCAGTAGGACCTCTAGCTAGTGGGACCTCTAGCCAGTGGGACCTCTAGCTAGTGGGACCTCCAGCGGGACCTTCAGCCACCGGGACCTCCAGCCAGTAGGACCTCTAGCTAGTGGGACCTCCACCCAGTGGGACCTCTAGCTAGTGGGACCTCCACCCAGTGGGACCTCCACCCAGCGGGACCTCCAGCCAGCGGGACCTCCGGTGAGCTTGGAGCAGCACAATAGCGCAGGCGTATAAAAATGCTCTGATTGATGCCTGACTTTCTTTCTTTTAATTATTCATCCTAATAAAATGGGGGGCCCGGCCCCCCGACTGCGAGATCTCATTTGCAGGGGTTAGCGTGCATGACAAAAATGTCATCATGGCCAAAATGGCTGCAAGCGCTGACAACCTTTCCCAGGGAAATGATATTTTTTCAATCCAGCGGAAGGCGGATGGCGTGGCCCTCGTTAGAGCCCTGATAGCAGGTCTTTAATATTCACCGTCTTAATTAGGGCTGCAGTTAATTTCATTAAATTCTTTGGCTGCTAAATGAAGCAGATTATGAGACATCTTTTATTGCAGAGCGTGAAATTACAGCCTGCCCGCTGCCAATGACGGCGCCGCGCTAATGAATTACAGGGTAAATAACACCCGAATTAACCATCCAATTTAACTCCTCACAAAGCGCCCGCCGCCGGGGGGGGGCGTGTCATAACCACCCGGCCCAGCCACAGGCAATTACAGCAGCTACCTTCACTGACTGTGGGACGTTTCAGTGTCGTAGTCTGATGTCCTGGTTGGATGGTTGTGACCTGAAGACACATCTGAGTCAGAGTTGGCAGCGGCCTGATGGGGGAGGGGTCCGCTTAACTCAAACTGGGAGATGAATGATGGTTTTAATGGAAAAACATAATTAAAGGGAGAAAAGCAAAGAAAAACCTTCCAGAAGCCCCAGTTTGTTTCTACGTTTCAGAACCAGAACCGGTAACTGGTCTTCTTTCCCACCACAGGGCTTCATCATGTGGTGAAACTGGGATTCATCAGGAAGATTTAGCAGATTTAACTGGTGTCTGTCCAACCAGCTGAGAACTGGTTCAGGATGATTCAGTGACTCTGAACCAGAACCGGAACCAGAACCAGAACAGAAAGAAAGGCTGCATCCTGTTGCAGGGTTCTTGATACTGTTTTCATCAACTTTTATTTATTAAAGTAAATTTTATTACATTAACTCAAGTTAAGTAACTTTCACTTATTAATACATTTTTAATCATATTTATACTTTATTATTAAAATTATAGATTATATATTTTCATTTAACATATTCATTTACATGATTTATTATATTTATTTATTAACCCATACATTTGAATTTATTCATATTTTGATATTTTATCATAAAATATATTAATCATATATTTTTTTGGTTTATTTATTAACACATTTTAATGAATTAATATAAATGTTGTCACTGATGATTTTCTTAATGCAGCTTTAATAAGCTTTTCCTCTGATTTGAATTTATGTGCTTATTTTGTCATTTTTTATCTGGTTTAATTTATAATATCTTTTGGAATTTTCCAAAATATCGTGATCTTGCAATGATGAGAAAATTTGTGTTTTCTTAATTTTTGCTTTTTTGTTGTTTTTTTTCTTTTAAATGTAGCAGAATTTTGAATAAATGAATTTTAATCCTCAGTAGAAGGAGCTGAGCTGGAACAGGTAGATAAATACCTAAAACAAATTTACACATTTGTACATCTTTACAATAAATAAAGAAACTAAAATTAATTTAAAAAGTAGAAAAGTAGAAGAATGAACTTTGTGCTACATTACGTTTTGTATTAACAAAGTCTGACTGAAGTTTTAACTTTGCGCTCCTACATAGGGTGGAGATCTAAAGTCCGTCATAACAACGGCCAGGTTGTCCGGGGGGGCCGGCCCTGGGGGCCCCGTCGTGGAGGAAACTCCCCGGCTAGTCGGTCCCCCCCTCTGGTAATGAGCAGCGCGGAGCAGATGTCGGAGGACCCCGCGCCTCCGTAAACAAAGCTTTAGAAGAAGAAGAAGCTCTGAGGCTTCCTTCGTGGTTTTCCCAGCAGGTGGTGAAATAGAAGCCCACTTTTCCAGGTATTCTCACTGCGTTTAAACACACCTCACATTTGCAGCACAAACCTGGAACAGTTTAAGAAAAGAAATGAAACTGCTTCTGTCTTTGCGTGATGCATTCGAGTACTTCCAGGAAAAGGCGCCTCGTCCAGGCCTGGGTGTGTGAGTGGTTTTAATGAGCGTGGCACTCTCTTAAGGAAGGCGTTCCCCCGTTAACGAAAGGCGAAGCAGAGCGGCGAGTTGTGGAGGGTCTCGCTGAGAGTCGCTCTAATGAGATCACGCTGACACACACACACAGGTAGAAAACGCACACACATGCAGGCGTAACACAAGCATGAAGCGAAGAAGAAGAAGAAGAAGAAGGAGTGGGTGGCTGGAAGAAGAGCTACAATACAGGAAGTCCACGAGAAGACGCTACCGTCGCGCTCGGGTGGTTTAACTGGAGATTCGTGGGAAAATCGACTAAATGTATGAACTTGGAATTCATGTGTAAAACCAAACGTTTGTCCACTAACCAGTTTACAGTAACTGGAATCTTTCTCTCCACACATACGCTGGAACATTTCCAAGTTAATGATGATTTAATGGAGAAATAGATGAAGTTGTAAAGAAAAGCGTCGACTCTCACAGTGATGAGATCTAAACTGAGAGATTCACTGTCTAAGGACAAAGCTTTAATCCAGTTCAACAAATTTACCCTAGTCCAGTTATCATCTGATTAATCAGTTATATGATCCACATTAGTCCAGAGTTCATCAATGCAGAAATGCCCAAACATCACCAGCATCCAGCCTTGTCCCTAGCATACAGAGATTCCTCCTGATTTTCTGAATATTCTGATGATATTCTACACTGTAGATCTTCAAGTCAGAGGAACATTTTTCTGAAATTGTTCCAGTTTTATATCCAGTTTGTCTCAGATTGGTGAACCTCTGTCCATCTTTCCATCTGAGAGACTCTGCCTCTCTGAAATGCTCCTTTTATACGAGTCATGTTACTGACCTGTTACCAGTTAACCTGATTAGTTATTAAATGCTCCTCCAGATGTTTCTGGTTTCCATCACATGGTAAAATGTCTCACCATCTGATGTGATGCTGATCTTCTACTGGGGATGAAATATGACCTGATGAGATTCTGCTTTTATTCACATTTTACACAGAGAACCAACTTCTTTAGAACTGGGTTGTAGTAAAACACGACTTTCTCTGAAATTCAGTTGTGGAGCAACTGAAGATTAAAAATACTCCAGAACTGATTCAAACTAACAGAGAAATTACAACCAACCTGCCAGACATGAAAACAGTAGAACGGAGGGTCATCATTTACACCTGAGCCTGTTATCACTTTATCTTCTGACTGTATTAAGTTGTTCATTTCTCTACAGATGAAGCTAATTAAAGGTTTATTTAAATAATCAACTTCAGACTCGTATAAACAGGAAGCTTAAAGCTTAAAAACCAGCAGATCTATCAGAATAAAACATGTGCAGAGTTAGCTGTGAGCCAGCTGACTGATTGGCATGTTTTCCTGCTATAAATACGAGCTGGAGTCGATGTTGGGAGACTACGGGGTGAAGAAAGTGTCAGACCGCCGTCTCATTAAAAGACAAGTGCGAATACGCTGCTAATGGGAGGACACACACTCTGAGGAAAATGGAGTGCAAATGGAGCGTTAATGGGGAAAGGTAGCTGAACCCTGAACGTGGAGTGCAGCCTCTCTTCTGGCAGGGTAAATAAAACACTCCGAGTGTAATTAGGGAGCAGGTCTGCGGCGTCGGGCACGTCGTCGGCGCTGAGGAGCAGGCAGGGCGAGAGCCACCACAGGGAACCATCAAATCAATTAACGTCCACTTCCAGCAGATACAACAGGAGGAAGCTCGGCGCTCTGCCTCGCAGCGCTGCCCGCTCGGCTTTATTCTCCTCCGGAAGGGGGGGTGTGCGCCAAGCCGAGCCACGCCAGGCGGAGTGTGTGTCCGGCCTCATTAGCACGAATTTGTATAATGAACCCTGGATAATAAGGAACATGTTTCTGTGCAGTAATCGCAGCTGAAACATCCTCCTGCTGCTCCGACATGTTTGGAGGCTCCAAATGTTTTTAGTTTAGCATCAATCTGAAAGAAGTTCCTCTACGAGTTTAACCATTTCAGTACTACTGATGTGAAGCTGAACATCCGCCTAAGGAGAACCTGGTACAGGTAAAAACACACCAACCACCTTCAAACATCAAATATTGTTACGTCCCACTCTAGGGTTGTAACAAAAAGGAATGCTATGAACAGGTGTTCAAGTCCCTAGGGACGTAACAAATATGAAATAAATAATGGAGCAAAACAACCGTTTAGCCTCTCAGTGGCTCCCCCGACTGTAAGCACTTAGACTTTCTCTGGATGGATCCGTTTGCTTTGGAAGCATCTTTACTCTGCATCCACAGAGACAAGCTGCAGCTTTTCTCTACACTCTGCTGGGTCAATTGTCAACCCGATCAGCTCCATAAACCCTGGTTTTCACCCTGAAGCAGGGCCTTTCTTCTCTTGGGTTCCTGTCTTTTCCCGGACACACTGAGCTAAAGAACCAACAACAGAACAAAAACAAGGGTATCGCTGACAGCGCCCTCTAGTGGCAACAAAAAGCAGACAGACGGTGGGCCTGAAAACACAGCAGAAGAAACAGGAGCAAACACAACGTCTTCAAAAGTTAAAAAAGTAAAGATTCAAAGAAAAAGCTCCTCCTGGAGGCAAGGACCGGGGCTGAATGGGTACAAGCTCCAGGTGTGTTGCCATGTAAAGGTGAGGGCGTAGCTAGACAACAAGCTAAACCAGAGGAGTCAGAAATTAAACTTGGAAGGATATCTAACAATCAACGATCAATCCTGCGTTGCTAAATGTGTTCGATGATGTTGCTGTTTTTTAACATCCAGACATGTGACTAGAGAGGGCGCTATTTCCACCATTCAGAAAACGTTATTTACAGCAGAAGCTTGGAAAAAAGGATTCAAACCTGACTGCTGACTGGGAAAACAAGGCTTTAAAATAAATACAGTCTTTCAGAGTGGAAAATTTGACATTAAAACCGTTTTTTCTACTAAAATACACTAAAAAAAAAAAGAAGGAAAAGATGCGGGAGCAGATGTACACATGCAGAAAGATGAAAACAAGATGCTCCCTGCTCCTCTAAAATGAAATCTGACACGCTTTATCTGAAATGATTAACTACATAATGAGTCTCTGTGGCTCTCTCCAGCCTGCACTCAAACAGAATTAGCACCACAGAAGAAGAAGAGGAGGCCGGTGTGTTTGAAGCCGCTGGGAGCTGGAGAGGGATTTTCACACATTCAGTGGCAATTACCGCCGTCTCCACGGCGCCGGCACAGCGGGCTCTTTTCTTAAACGCCGAACACAAACAGCAGCACGTGCCCCCTCTCTCTCCTTCTACCTTTGTCAGTGTGTCTCTATGCCTCTCGCCCGGACTCTCACGCCGAGGCGGCCCTCATCAGGGATGCGATTTGTTCATTAGGAGGTTACAACAGAGGCTGCGATTACAGCGCTCTAATTGCCTGATTTACTTGCCAGGAGACCCCTAATCTCCCCCACCCCCCAGCCTCTTTTACACAACAAATCAAGGCCCGTTCAGGTGCGCTCCTCGCTAGCACAGCTTGAGCTGAGACTGTACAGACGTCCTCCCCTTCATCCTCTGCTTCCCCCTCTTCTTCTGCTGCGACTGCTTTAAAACGCTGCTGCCAACGCCGAGCTCAGGCAGGAAGAAGATGAGAGGAGAAGGAGGCGGCTTTGAAGGAGGGAGATGAAGTGGCCGAACAGAGGGAGTGGAGGACAAAAGAAGAAGAGGCAAATCCCTTCCCTCTCCTTCTCCTAATGATCTGTTCGGAGGACCCGGGAGACCCCTTCGCTCTAATTGATGTCAAGTGTGTGATTTCGCAGTTGATCAAGGCCGCGGCATCAAACGTGCGCGGCGTGGGCCTCACCTGTTTGATGGGGATGGCTCGCCCGCTGCCGATGCTGTCGGCCCGAGCCTCCAGGCCTTTCTTGTCCTTGTCCGACTCGCTGGCCTTCCTCGACTGTGGAGCAGACAAAATAACAGCCGTCATCATTCACCCACCTGCTGCAACCGCCATCACTACACTGTCTGCTGACTCACGGTGAAGAGGTTGGAGCGGCGTTTGGACTGCTTCCGGACCGGCGTCGGGGTGTTGGTGGTCTGTGGGACGTCGATGCGGAGCTCCTTCTGGCTGGTGCTAGGTGTGGACGGCACCGACGACGAGTAGTCGCTCAAGCTGCCTCCGCCGTTACTCGTCTGTCAAACAGAAAACAAGCAAGTTAAACCTGGAACAAGTCACCTCATCAGCTTTCAGGCTGCCCTCTGACCTGGCTGACGTGGACGGCCGACACCTGTGTGGAGCAGACAGACGAGTGACTCGGGGAGTTTGGAAGCGACTTGCAAGGCCCGATGGACAACTGCTGCTTCTTCCTGGTGGCCACGATCTTCTGGGCGACTGCAGCAGACACAACACCACAGATACAGTCATGACAACGAACATAAGTTTGGTCTTCCATCCGTGTCAGTCTAGCACCCCCTGATCCAGGTCCAGCTTTTAATTGAGCTGTAACTGGTTATTCTTTCAGTTCAGTGGTTTTATGACGATGTCCACAGAGCTGTAAAAGATCCCCGAGGAGCCGTTTTACTGTCTGCACCAAGCTTTGTCCAGGAGCCACAAACAAAGGAGTCAAAGTTGAATTTTTTGCTTTAAATTTGAGGGGAAAGTACCAAAAACTCATCCTGAACAACCCTGAAACACAGTGAACTGATTTTCTGCTGAAATCTGGCTCAAACAGGACCGATCAATGCCTGGAGACAATTAGGGATGATTCAAGCATCCTCTGCTCTAATTGGCTGCTTGCGGCAGGCCTCTGCTTCTGATCCTCCCATTCAGGCTGATCATGGAAGAGAAGTACGACAGGTCGATGCCCTTACTCTCTGATTACAACCTGGTTCAACCCACTCTACAATTTATTCTGACCCTGAACAGGGTTCTTGTGCCTGCAGTCCTTTGAGATCCGGTTCATCCTGAGGTCTCTGTGGAAGATCATGAATAAGAACTAGTGTTTGATGCATTTATATCCCCAGTTTGTAAACCAGAATTACTGCTGCTCTAGTAGCAGTTTTAATGCTACAGGTCAGTTCTGAGGCCATAGAAACTCAAACACTCCATTATACAGGGGCCCATACAACCAACGTACAAAATTCCTGGACCCACTTTAGCCATAGGTCCATAGGAGAATGGTACGGTACAGTTAGGGTGGACATACTGGTCTCACATAAAACTGATTGGGAGACAGAAAAACGTCACTTTTTTTTTTTTTTTTTTTTAATAAAATATATAATATATAATAATATAATAAAATAAATAAATTTTTTTATAAAAGGTCGACATTCATCTACTAACATGCGTAGACTAATTAACCTCATAGATTACTCTACTTTACATAATCTAGAATCCACAATCATTTCTCTAGATGCAGAAAAAGCCTTCGACAGGGTAAACTG
>JBAGKM010000028.1:1928649-1951838 GCA_037177155.1 Melanotaenia catherinae | reverse complement strand
AGGAAAAAAAAAAAAAAAAAAAAAAAAAAAAAAAAAAAAAAAAAAAAAAAAAAAAAAAAAAAAAAAAAAAAAAAAAACGTCACTTCTTATGACAAAAGCACAAAAGGAGTTCAGCTGTTTCCCTTCATCGTTGGATAAGAGTAAGGCCAGGTCAGCTTTGGAACTACAAACATTCTTCACTTTTGGTGGTAACAGTGTGATTTAGAGTGAGCTGGATAGAGCCATTAGAAATGAAAAAGAGTTAAAGGACATATCTCAGCAGGTGGTGACCAAGGGATTTGAACTCAGACCAGGGTAAATCTTAAGAAGCATACAGAACAATATAGAAAATTTAAGGGTGACCACAGCTGGAGTAGAAGCAGCAGAAGCACTTGAAGGTGGAATGATGACATGGACGCCATTAAAGGTCACAGGCCGACAAACTGAGGCAGGGAGGGCTGGGCTGGTGGAGTCAGTGATGGAGTCGCTAACCAGTTATTAAATCACTGAAGAAACCAACTTAAATTCACTTAAATTATTTATAAAGTGGAATGAAAGATAATGTGTAGGATAGAAATTAGCTCAGAGTTTACTACCTGATGCTAGCTACACTTAACCATCTATAAACATCATTCATGTCATTCTTGATTGTGTAAAAAAGTCGGCATCCATGCTTTTTCAGACGCAAGTACAGTTCAGGGGCTCGACCGCGACTCCTCATCCTTCCCAGAGAGTCCGTCCATGTCGTCGAGTAGCTACAGTACCTCTGTGCCCTGTGATTGTGTAGACACGACCAGAACACAGCTTACGTCCTGTGCACCCCGCCATCAACACACTGGTAAGACAAGACAATCTCATTTTTTGGGATGGGCCTTTTAAAACCAGAAATACCACAACACAATAACTCAGACAAAAAAACAAGGAAACTATCCGTAATCTTTGGCGAGCCCCTAAGCATGCCACATTTTATTCTACGTGTGACCATCAATCACCAAATGGACCTTAAAGTGCAACAAATAAGAAGTCATAAACTCAGAAAGAACAGGTTTACTTGGGTCGAAACAGCTGCCGGCCAGTTGGTAGTTTTAAGAGATGTTTTTGCAGGTTTCTCAGGCACAAAAATGTCATTTTTTAACATTTTCCCTCTAAAACCTGCTCCAAATCATCCACCAGAAGTGAATGAAATGTGTTTTAGATGGGCATTTTACACCATCCAGCATCTTTGAGTTGATCTGGAACCTCTTCACAAAGTCTTCTGTGGTTTAGTGTAATTCCACCAATAATGAGGCTAAAATCTGGAGCTGGCAGGTCAAAGCAAAGAGATCTTTCTGCTGCGTCTGATGTTGGAGGAGTGGAGTCAGGACACAGTTAAGACTTTAGTGACTCCATTATCTCCGTTCCTATAAACGCTGGCCTGTTTCATGCTCCCACAGATGAAGCCATTGTTTTAATTGGGCTCGTTAAAGCCCCCGGCTTCGTTAATGAGGAGCCGGTCGTAAACATTTACCTCCAGGTGACACGGGGCTGAGCCAAGGGCAGCGGGAAGAGACAGGAAACTCAGACTTGTTTAAAGAAGCCTCTACGGGTCCGTGAAGCCGTTCGAAACAACAACAGACGATGAAAGAGGACTGATCAAAACTCAGCGCCGTCAGCTTGGCCGTCGTGTTCAGGTGGGGATTAGCGTGTTTGATTAAGCTCAGTAACTCTGACACAGAGGATGCTGGCTTTCTGGTTGCATCTGCACTGTAATTTATAGCTCATCATCAAAACAAGGCGACACAAAGCACTCGGTTCACCACGACATGCCGGCGAGTCCGTCTGCACCTGGCAGGCTGTATATTACTCTTAGTGTTAAGAACAGTTATGATAAGGCTGTGCTAAATATTTAAACTACATGGTTAATGCAATTTAACTTTATCCATCAATCTCGGTTCTGCTCTGAGAAGCTGCCATTCCTCCTAATGGAAACGTCTCCCCTTTGATCAGATTTATGACGGGGCTGCACCACCGGGGTGAGGCTGACGCTGCAGTGTTTCACTCTGCTCACGTAAAAGTCAAAGCCCAGCTGCAGATGTGGAGGCTGGATGTGTCAGACGGGAAACATCAAACTGGAAGCTGGTGCCAAAACATCCTGGCGTGTCGAAATGTTGGACAACGTTGGGTATTTAACAAACCACATAAGCTCAAATTAGACAATAACTCTGCTAGCAGGTGGTTTGCTAAGCTCTTTCCCCCCCACCCATTAAATGTTTCAACAGTTTTTGCAAAGTGTCTATAAACTGGTGCTCCACAGAGCTCGATACTGGGCCCGGTCTCATTCTGAAAACCAAAACGAACCTCTTTAGTTTGACATTTCAGTACAGTTGGGACATTGGGTCTCATTCAACAACCGTTCCTACAAACAAATTTGTTCTTAAATCCTACTAACAAACATTTATGATAATTGTGGCATTCACCAAAGTCTTTACATCTTGGATTAGTTCTTAGCTAAAAACAAATCCTACGAACACTCAGGAGAATTCTCAAAAACATCTGAAAGCCGACTTGTTCGAACAAAATCAGCATTCATGTTTTCTACTGTTCTGTTAATCAAAACACAATAAAACTAGATTGTATGCCAGATTTAAAAAAAAAAAAAAACACGTTTGGTGAAGCATAAAGCACAGTGACGTTTGAAACGGAGGTACCTATTACGTGCGTAATGGGTGCATTCAAGACAAGGAGTCTTTAGCCGTGCTGCCATGTTGTTTTTAGAGAGAAAAGGTTGCAACACTTCCAACCAAGATATACTGGTTCAGTCTTTTTCTAACTGGTCTGTGCTCAGCTTTAACATTCAACATGCTAACCGAGGCCTGGACAGCCTGAGAGGGAGATCTGTGGTTTTATACAGCTGCTGGGAAAACTGACAGCTGTCTTGTCTGCTTTGGCATTTTGGCTGAATTTTTAACAAATTTTTTTAAGACCAGATGTTTTTGTTTGTTTGTTTTGTGTTTGTATTATGTTTTGAACCATAAAACCCCATAATTGAAAAAGGGTGTATTTTTGTTCTCACATGATGATTTTATCCTGTTCCCAAACTGTCAAGATTCAGGCATTTTACTCTGAATCCCTCTTTATGTTGATGAACTGGTGTCCCACAGGGTTCCATACTGGGCCCACTGTTCCATGGGGAATTACATATGATGAGGTTTGTAAATCATTGTATTCTGTTTTTGTTTACATTTCACACAGCGTCCCAGCTGTTAGAGTTGAGGCGGTACAAACACAAAAAACTGAAGACCAATAAATGTGCTGAAATCACCCAGATCCCTCTCACAGAAAATAAACAACGCTTTCAGATTAAGTAGAAAAACTCAAACTGTAAAGTGTGTTATTAATGTCTAACGGATTAACTGCTTAATGTTTGTAACGTTTGAGCTTTCAAACTGCTGTCACACATGTAGTTGTGTGTTAATATTTACTGGATGTGATCTGTGGGTGAGGCAGTGTGTGTGGTGGTTGAAGCTTGTTAGCGAGCGCTAACGAAGCGTCCAGAGTCTGCACTCTGACACGGGTTATAAAGAAGAGGAGCTCTGTGTGTGTGTTGGAGGGTTCATGTCGGTGTAATTAAGCTAATTAAATTAGCGCACTGATGGAAGAGGGAGCTGTCACCCCCCCCATCCCTCGCACAGAGGTCACTCACCCTCCTCCCCTCCCCCGACTGGACCGGGCTTCACTTCCCATCACAGCAGATCACACATCACACAAACACGTTCACGTATTTGTTGTACATCTACATGTGGACAAAGACTGTATTTGCTCCTCATCCTCCTTCCACAAACCAAACATCGCCATGACGACCAGCAGACCAAACATTCCCTAGTCTAAATGTTACAGAAGCTGTTTTGTTGCTGAAATTCATCAAACACACACGTTAAAGTCATAAAAACAGTCTGAAGTCACATCAGATCAGAGCGAATCAGCATGTCTGCCAGTCGCCATGACGATCCAGCTGATAATGAATCTGAATGCAGCCCACCATCGATCGATCAATGAAGACTTGAAATGAAGTGAAGGTCATGGAAACATATATGACACACCCACAAAGAAAGGACAAAATGTCATCTAACTCCGAGAGTTCATGATCCATCACCCCTGCACATGCCACACACATGATCGACTGGTGACTGAAACAAACACACACACCTGATCAATCACAGCCTCACTCTGAAGGCCTCAGATTCAAACGTTAATGTTCAGGTAACAACCACACAGACACCATGATTCGTATGAAAAACAGTTTTCCGTTTTTTCCATTCAGACTGAATCTTTTCCAGACGTGGGGCGTGCTCAGATGCTAACCACGCCCAATAAAAAGCAGGAGAAGCGGCTGGAGGCGACTGCGTTATTACGGAGATTCGTCTGGGTTGGACACACGGAAAGGAAAAGTCTGCCGTGGGCAGATCTGTTCACTTTGGAAACTGTTTTAGAGGATCACAAGCTTCGCGCTTCAAAAATGGTGGTTCTGTGAGGACAAAAGATCCAAACGATAAACAACTTTAGCAGATTCATCTCAACTCGTGGCCCACACCACACAGTAGCAACAGGATAGTCTGAGAGACTTTGTTTGAATGGGCAGAAAAAAACTTTGTGCCTTCCTTAGGTTTGGTTTGCTTTACTGAAGCGGATCAAACCGCCGTCTCAGTTACAACTGCTCACTAGGGGGCGATATTCTCCAAAACAATCACTGACTGAGAAGTCTAGTTTCTGACTGTACGTTGGTGTTCAAACCTGATCCGGTTTTCACCAGAATGGGTCCAGTATGAGCAGCAGGAGGCAGCCAGATATTGATCTACATCACTTCCTGTCTCTGGTTCACTGGATGCTCAGTTTGCTTTCACACTGGAAGAGAACCAAACCAGAAGTTTTCAACCGAACCAGAGTTCCCTTCTTTGTTCCAAGCCAGGAGGCCCTCGGTTTTCATGTGGACCAGAGTTCGATTCTTTAGTCCGAACCAGGAGATCCCTGGTTTTTAAGTGGACTAGAGTTCGCTTCTTTGGTCCACATCAGAGTGAGAATGAGTTTCTACACTACTCCAAACAAACCGGGTTATCCACTGAAGTGGACCAAATGGCCAGAGTGTGAAACCAGCTTCTGAGGAAGGTTTGAAAATACACCCCCGATCCGAATCGAGTCCCCATCACAACCGATGCAATGAGCAACTTCTCATGTCTTAAACAACCATGTGGAAAGACACATCTGTGCTCGTGGAAAAGATGTTTAAGGAGGTCTGCTCCAGAAGGGTCAGATCCCTGGAATCAAGCAGAGAAAACATCTAAGGAGAAACTACTAAACTGGGTTCAGAACTGTACAACATACAGTCCCGGTGCAGGACAGACCACCAGGGTGGGCATTTATCAAATGAATTTTGACCTTTATAAGAGAACAAAAGCTTCCACATCGCAGCCAGAGGAACCGTGGTGGAACACTCAGTAAGCTACTAACCTGCACAGGTTTACATAAGCTGGTCTCAGAGAAAGGCAACTACAGCTGAGTAAAACATCAGGAAACATCTGTAGCAGACAGAAACCAGACATACTGGACATGGAACTGAGACTTACTACCCTTAGTAAGGACGAGTCGGACTGAGTTAATCCAGCTGCAGACGATGTTCCAGAGGACCCATGCACCTGGGGTTGCTATGGTTACTATCTTGCTAGGCCTCGTCTCATTGCTGGAACCATCCAACCTGCTGGTTGATTCTTGCTGTGGCACTAGACACCTGTTCCTTTGTTCACGGCATCAGTGGACCGCTTCCTGGTGTCCAGGTATCAGTCTGCTGCTGCACTGAAGCTGGTTCAGGACTTCACGCCAGACATCACCGTAACTTAAAGAACACATCACGTTCTTTATCAGGGACCCGATTTGGTGATTACACGCACACACAGATTAAATATACACACACACAATTTGCAAATGTTTTAAAGTAAAGTTTTCTCAATGCGAAAAGCAGATCTGGACTCGCCCACTGAGGCCCGCCAGCAGCGCCGGGTCTGCCAGCCCATTATTAAACACTGGAAGGATGGTGGGGAACCATCGTCTTCCAGGAAGAAATGTGGTCAGAAAAACATCCTAAATGATGGTGATCGGGGGTCACTTCAACATTTGATGGAACCAGATGGAAGAAAAACAGCAGTAGAACTCAGGACTATGTTTAATAGTGGAAGTTAGAACATTTCCACATGAACAATGTGAAGGAACTCAAAGGACTGAACAGCTGTGGCGCCAGAAGAAAACCACTAACCAGTGAGGCTAACAGAGAAAAAGGCTTCAGGTTGCTAGGGAGCATAAAGACTGGACTCTGGAGCCATGGAAGAACATCATGTGGTCTGATAAGTCCAGGTCTACCCGGTTCCAGAGTGATAAGAGAGGAGGATGAAGTGATGCAGCCATCATACCTAATGCTACTGTACAAGCCTGTGGGGGCAGTCTATGACCTGGAGTTGCTGCAGTAAGTCAGGTCTAGGTTCAGTTTTAGGTTCAGCTACATTATATGTTCAAAGAATTAGGTCAGCTGATACCTGAATACGCTGAATGAGCAGTTACACCATCTTCCCTGATGGCATGGTGCCAGGATTCATGGGGCTCAGATTGTGAAAGAGTGGTTCAGGGAACAGGAGACATGGATCGGCCACCACAGAGTCCAGACCTGAACCCCATGGAGGATCTTTGGTGAAAAATTAAAGCAACTCTGGATAGAGATAAATCTGGTGACAACGCAGACGCTTGTAGAGACGATAGAATCAGAGGTAGAGGAGGTACAACCAAATGTTAAAGCTGTGTGTTTACACGGCAAAGACACTTCAGATCAGCTCTACCCATCATGTTTACTGTAAACAAACCAGACAAATACAAACATTCACAGAGAACATGAAGCTGATTGTAAACATGATTCAGCTTCCTGTCTGCAACCAGCGAGCTAATCCATGCTTTATGTGATCCTGTGTACACACACACAACACTATGACAACAACGTAAATGCAAAATAGACGTCAGTTATGACAACATCACACACACACACACACACACACACACAAACTAACACAAAACAGACACAAACATTGTAGAAACACACAAATGGTAATAAATGAGATTAACTAACACACACAACCATAACAAATGCAAAACAACACACACTCTGCCACTTTACACAAACACACAACTCACACACAAATATAGATAAAGTCAGAAACACACACACACACCGAGCTGCAGGCTGCTGCGCCGTTCTGCTGGATGATTAGAAAACTGATTAATCTGAGATAATGATGAGAAAATACAACAAATTACACACACACAACATGAACAAACAGTGCAACAATTAAGAGGATAATAAGGCAGCATTTAGTGTTACACACACACACACACACACACACAGAGTGGTATCACTACAATGACATGTTACTGAGTCTTTGCTGTGTTCCTGCGCTGCCCCCTTCAGGACTAACACTGTAACAACAATTGATTTTATCGCCATCAACACACACACACATCTGAACAGCACACACACACATCTGAACAGCACACACACAATGCTGCCGCCACAGGCATCAATACAAAGCTTCATGTGGATTAATCCGCAGATGAAAATAGTCCTGAGAAAAGTGAAGTCTGACCAGAGGAACCTTGTCTATGAGCTGGTGGTTCAGCTCCACTCCTGAAACCATCTGACCAGCTCAGAGTGAAGCTCAGGTGAAAGAAGACAGAGCCAGAGGCCGTAAGTACGGCTCCAGCTCTGCTAATTAACCACCATGTCATCCATGTCTCTCTAATTACAGCCGTTAACCCCGCGCCTGCCGACCGGCCGCCGCTTCATTACCGTCTTCTTATTAATGTGCTCTCACACTGAAACAAATGAGGTGCAGGGTTGACTATATGGAGTAAAAACTGGACTATGAGCCCTTTCTTCTTTTGTTTGCTTTCTGCTCCTGTTTCAGTAATAGGACTACAATTCAGAGATGAGGTGTTGAGTCTGGATTCCTTCTATCTTTGTGAACTGGAACTTGGTGAAAAGACTGAGCTTTAATGAAAATGCTGCATTGTTAGAGAAGAAAATCCTCTGGTCAGACGTCTCACATGACTTCCAAACTGTGTGTACATGAGGGCCTAGAGCCGCCATGCGCCGGCGGAGAGCCGCCATACCTCGACCCGGCAAAGAGCCGCCATGCACCGGCGGAGAGCCGCCATACCTCGACCCGGCAAAGAGCCGCCGCGTGCGGGTGGAGAGCCGCCTGGCCCAGCAAAGAGCCGCCATGCGCCGGCGGAGAGCCTGAGAAAGTATCATTGAGACCACAGACCCAATACTCAATGTCTCAGGATGAATCAGAGGTGAAGCACGACGGAGACACTATCATGATGTGGGAGAGTTCTAACTTAGATGATGCTGTTGTTTCACCTACAAACAGCAAGTAGTTTTAAATGAAGTACTTAAGGTTTTACTAGTACTACTACTGAAAGTGACCGGCAATGTATAAGTTAGAGTAATATAACAGGTTATCTAAGTATCGTTGCTATAAGACCTGTTGCATCATATTTTACCAAACTTACCGAGCTCCTGTGATTACTACTGAAAATATTATTGTTGGCATTGTTACCCCTACAAACACCACTACTGTTAAAATACTGCAACTACTATTACAGATTAATTATTACTATCACTACTGAGTAATGGAACAAACACTAGTCACAGTACTTCTACTACTACAGCCACAGGTTGGGCTGCAACTACTATTATAGGTTATTATAGGTCAGAGGAGAGAAGACCTCAGACTCTGTACCTGTTAGTCCACCTACAGGACGGCCTCCAGCTTACTGGCTGCTTTGATTCTGCGTGTGATCATGAGGCCTGTTGACTGCTGAAAGAGTCCCGGAGGAGGGTGGTTCCTGTTCCTGAGCGTTTGTCCAGATTTTAGACCATGAGATGACTTTAATATGAATGCAGTGTGGATGCTGTTTCCAGGTCAGTCAGGACACGTCCCTCCATCTCCTCGTCCTGCCCTTCCCTCTAATGTCCGATTCTTTTATTAACCCCGTTGGGGAAGCGCCCCCCTTCCCTTGCTGTGATAAAACTTAATTGCAGCTGGGTTTGAGCTAAATAGCCGAGCGGCTCCATTTAATTCTTAATTGACATGTGATTAAAGGCGGTGGATGGCCCTGGCCGGCTGGGATGTTGTTGGGGGGAATGTCACCTTCCCAGAGGACTGGTATCCTGGTTACTCCACTGGTAGCTGCGTCTTACCATCCTGGAAGACTCGCTCCACGTTGAGGCCATAGGTGGCGCAGGTTTCGTAGTAGGTGCAGCGTTTGAGGTCGTTGGAGAGTTTTCTCGCCCGGCTGTCGTCGATCACCCTCGGGTTGGTGGAGCTGATGGCATCTAGGTGGAAAAAAGAGAAGCTTCAGTTTATTTAAAAATTCTGTCTTCTGAGTTTCCTTTAAATAAACGAGTCCAGTAAACATCCCTGCAACTAGGTTATGATGCTAGTAGGAAATAGTGGTTCTGATTGACTGGAAAGGAATAAAAAGTAAGGAATTATGTTTCATCTTTGACATCCAAATGAGGTTAATTCAGTTTCATGTGCCAACACATCCTGTGGATGTAATGTTTCCAGATCAGGATCCTGGTTCAGGAAGAAACCAACAGCAGCTCTCTGGTTCAGGAGTTACTTGGGAAACTTATGCAATACTTTGGTGCCCCCTGCTGGTTAAAGTCTTTCCTGCTACTTCAGAGTTTCTGGGACTTAAAAAGCCCAAACAAAGATATAAATCATTAATGCTGTTAAAGACTCACACAGAACAACACTTTCACCTTAGCATTAGCATCTGGGGGGGGCTTTCTATTTATTGGATTATGCACTTCAAAACATTACTTTATATAACATACCACAGCTACTACTGTTACTACAACTACTACAGTTACTACTGCTAATACAGCTGCTACTGCTACTGAACATGAGACTAGACCTAGTGTAACTCATACTGCAGGTTATCCAGGTACCAGTATTACAAAATGAACATCTACTGCTAGTTTTACAAGAGTTTACTTAGAACTACTACACACAGTAAGTACTATTAATCACTACTGCAGCTACAACTGCAGGCTGGGTTACGGCTCACAGTACTACTCATATTACAGGTTATGTAGATACTACTACTTTACAAGTTTAACCACGGTTTACATAACTAAAACAATTACTAATGCTGACTAAAACTAGTAGTATTTCCAGTACAGTTATAGTTACCACAGCTACTTCGACTACAGCCTGGTAAACGCTGGTAGACAGGCAGTATCAGACAGACTCTTCCTGTCTGTCAGTAGCATCCAGGAGGCTTCAGCCTCTCCATTAACCTGATTATCCACCTGATCCTTTCACTTCATTACATATTAACATATTAATGACTTAAATGGCCTTTTTAGTAAACAAATGCCTCTGAAATGAGAGTTTTCTTTAATGTCAGGGAAACAGGACATACAGGCGCACAGTGCTCTCTTCTACAGGATGCTGCTGTAGTAATGCTTTAACACCACTAGATGGCAGCAATGCTTCAGAGGAACACAGAGGCTGATGGGAGGCAGAGGGAGGGACTGTGTAGGTGTGTGCATGTAAATGTGTGGGACCTTGTGTTCCAACCAGGACCAGCGGCAGCTCGGCGGTGTTCCTGTAGTTCGCCAGGCGGTTGAAGTAGTGATACACTGTCTGAAAGCTGATCTCATCCTCCAGACTGAAGACAAAGATGACGGCGTCCACCCACAACGCGAACTGCACACAAATCAGAGCATGAGTGCATCTAGGTTTGTAAAAGGTGATGGCTTCACCTGCAGCTGGAAACACGTCTACCAGCTAAAACCTGACTCCTTCAGGAGGAAACGGCTGCAAAACATCTGGCTTAGGCAGAAGCAGCAGAAAGGGTAGAGAGATGAGGCATGGTCACAGGCAGAGGTGAATTATTCATCAACCTGGCAGCTTTCTGTCTAGACCCGCTCACATTAGATCTGGATTTGGTCAGGAGTGAAAAACCTGACCCACTTCCAACATGATGGGTCCTCCAGTCACGCACCACAAAATCCACTAAGACTCAGAATCAGACAAAAACCACTGATAACTTCACAGAGTTGGTAAAATATAGGCGGGTGAAAGAAATGTGGACTAAAGAACAGGACCTGGACTGAGGCGGTCTCGATGCCAAAAAATATAATATATTTACATATTCAGTAATAAGCTAAAGGTTTCACAAATCAGAAGCTGTGTGTTAATGAACCTGCATGCTTGGTAGAATAATTCAGTCCAGGCTTACATACTCTACGTCCTGTACTTTTTTAGCAGAACCTGGTTTAATGTGTTCAAGGTCCTTCCAAAAATCTGTGGAGTCCCTTTGTTTATATCACAGATGAGAAGCTAGCTTAATCAATGTACCATTTCTTCCATCCTTGGCCAGCGCTGCTTCCCAACCAGACTCAAATACAGGACCCCACTGGTCCTCAATGGGGCAGGACCTACCTGAGCCTCTGGGGGGCCTCCTTCATCTCTGATGAGCAGCAGGTGACTCTGACCATCCACCACGATCTCCTTCTTGAAGCGACCACCTGCAGAAGACGAGCAAAGGTCAGCTCCTGCAGCCTGACACCGAGGCGGTCGATCGGGCTGATTGGATGAGTGGTGATGGTGCTAGGTGTTAGTGATCAGATGATGGGGGGTAGGGGGGCCGCAGCTGTGCAGGTGAAGCACACACCAGGATGATGACTCGTCAGGACTGAACACAATGACTCGGCTGTTTCACACCTGAGCTGAATGCTGCTGGTTCTCAGAATGTTTTCCATGTTTGGGCCTCACGCGTGGTGAGAGCTGATTTCTGTGCTTCATGCTGCATCCTGCAGGACTTTCTGACCCTGTGGCAACCACCATCTCTTCCTGAGGATTTACAGGAAGTGGCTGGAACTAAAAGTGGAGCTTGGATGGTATTTCGGGCGGCCTCGTGAGGATCAGCTGCTCTCCAAACGCCCTGGAAGAGTGCGAGCGAGCTGCCTCGGCTGCTGCAGAGCATGAGGAGATCAGTGGACTCCACTGTGCTCCCAGTAATGATACGGTGGCCATGATGGGAGGACGCCAACACACACACACACACACACACAGACACACACACACACACACTGCTCTTAAAGACCCACTCCGGTGAAAATCAGGTTTTTCATGTTGTTCACATGTCCATGTGGCATTTATCTGACGCTAGAGGACATATCTTGTGAAAAATTTAATCAAATGGCTTTTCTTAGTATTTCTGCATTTAAATCATTGGGCACCAACGGGGGAAGGCACTGAGCAGCATTGAGTCCGCCCATAACTCAGAGGCAAATTGCTAATGAGCTGACTCAGTAAATAACAGCGACCCGAACTTTCTGACCCTGGTTCTGATCCAAACCGTCCCCTGCAGCCGGGAGACAGTCCTCACTGTCCCACTTTTACTTTTATAAACACACACAGCGTTCTAAATTAACTTTTTAAAAGTTTTCCAGGGTTTAAACCGAAACACTTCATGTGCTACGAGGCTGCATGCACACGTTTATCTGCACCAGCTGATGAGGGTGAAGATGACGATGAAGCGGAAAATCAGAAAAGGCCACGAGGGGCAGAGCCTCAGCAGCAGGTGGAGTTCAGCTTCACATCTTCAGTCTAGTACGAACACTGAATGAATCTACAACCGTGCAAGGTCAGATTGTTCAGACTTGTGGGGGCTGATCCGTCGGAGTCTGCTCTGAACCACAATCACTGATCGGCTGGAACCTTCTAGAAAAACTGCACATTCTGATGCAACTTTACGAGATTTTTCACTCAATTTAATAAAATAAATCCAGCTGTGTCACCAGTGACATCAAGAGGACTCGGAGTGGACTGAATCGGAGCTGAACCCAACCTGCTGCCCTTAGAATCAATGAGAGGGATGATCAACGGATGGATGGAGGAATGAAGTGAGGAAAGAAGAGGCTAAGATAGTTACCTGCATCCACGTCAGCTACTTAACATGAGCAGCCCAGAAAGAGAGGAAACACAAAGCAAAACAACATCAAAGATGCAGCCACAGTAAATGCATGCTGAGACCAAACAGAGAGAAAAGTCAGAGAAGAGGAAGTAAGAATAAGGACAAGAAGAAAACCAAGAAAAAGCTGGAGGTTAGAGCTCAGAACAAGGCTGGAACTGTTGGTAAGCTTCTCCACTACAACCAATTCAACTCACAACTGCATTTCAAAAACTAAAGGCTACCAGCAACTAGCTAAACGCTACCAGCTACTAGCTAAAGGCTAAAAGCTACAAGGTAAAGGCTACCAGCTACTAGCTAAATTCTACCTGCTATTAGCTAAAGGCTAACAGCTACTAGCTAAAGACCAACTGCTACAAGCTAAAGGCTACTGCTACTAGTTAAAGGCTACCTGATACTAGCTGTAGCTGATACCAAACGCCATCGCAAGTGAATGGACAAACTTCAAGGAAGAAGCTAGACACCCAAACATCGAACAGGAGTGGCAGGTAAGACTCTGAGGTGCTACAAATCTTCTAAATATAGTTTCAGGCTGTTTTCTTTTGTCATTTAGAAACTATAAAGATGGAAGTAAAGGGGTAATCTTGTCATGTAAGAGTTGATGTATTTCTATTTCCCTGCAGAATCCCCCCCCCATGGATATGAACCACTGCTACATAAACCAGAGTCAGCAGCATCAGTGTGGTGGCTGCGGGTGATTTCCCAACCACAGTAATGGATCCCATGTGCTGCTGCTCTGTTTCTTGTTTCAACACAGTCTTTTACCTTGTCTAGAATAAGACTGGGGGTCCTTCCAGGAAGATCAACATGTGGAACGTAGACAGTCCAGCAGCCTCGTTAACAGGAGCTGGACCTGCAGCCGAGGCTCTGGCCGAGGCCCCGACTGAGGCTCCGACCAAGGCCCCAGCCGAAGCTTCGATCGAGGCCCCAACGGAGGCCCCAGCCGAGGCTCTGGTCGAGGCTCCAGCTTCCACACTAAGAATAGGTCTGGTTTGTGGCTTTATGGTGCCGCTTGCAAGCCACCAACTCCGCTCCAAATCAATTGCCATGGGAATCCAAGCAGCAGCATATTTTTAGATGCAGGGAATTTGCTTCCTCCTGGTCTTTTCTTCCTCTTAAGCTGCTTTTATTTTGTGGCGGCTGTGCAGCAATTTCGGAGGTTTGCTTCTGGTATTTAATTGGAGCCGAGTCGCTGCTTCCTTGATGGGCATCGCTGCCAAGTCATGGGATGAAAGATGTGGGGGAGCTGTTGTTTCGGCTTGCTGGGAGTGAGACACAGTCCGTGGAGCAGCTTGTTGCTTTTGGCAGAGCCGTGGCGTCATTAAGGGCCTGGCAGCGTGACACCTCGTACATGATTTTATCATCTCCTGCAAACACCGAGAGGATTCCTCATCATCAACAACGCGGAGTCCCCTTTATCACCTAACCTTTGATCTAAAAACATCACATCTATAAAGACTTTCTCTTGCTGATGTAGAACTTCCATAGTTTCCGTTTTTGCCGCTCACACATGAAGGGGGAGTTTATCTACTGAGGGACGGGTTTGTGGGTCCCGTATAGCAAAGCTTTGCTGTCTAAATAAACTGCTAAAATGGTTTTAGGCTTTAAATGGACAAAGAGGTCACAAGGGTTAATGAGCTCCAGTTGCTACTGTGAAGCAGCAACAAAGGAACAGAAACGTCTGTAGAAGCGCTCACTGCTGACACAACTTCCTGGTTTTATTTCTGCCCTTTCTGTTGTTTCCCTGGTCCTTTTCCCAGTGCGCTGGCAGCGTTGGAACATGCTTGACCTGACTGTGGCTGGGTTGCCCGCTGTTTTATTCCAGTTTGGTCCGGGAGCCTCCATGTGAAAAGCTAAGGTTGGTATAAGCTGCTAGCGCAGCATCTTCGGAGAAGTTGCCTTCCCATTAACACCGATCGCGGCCGGAGCTGGTGTTTGGATCGTCTGTGTCTTTACAGACGTTTTAGCTCATCTGTTTACTGGTTAAGCTCACGTTTGTTGGAGTACAGCGTACATGTATCTGACATTTCCAGGTTTCAGCCTGGAGCTCCCGGCATCCTTGGGTCCTAAAACGTGACCTCAACCAGGCAAAGAATCTATTGCTCAAGAAAAAAGGAGAAAGTTTGATGCAGATAACTTGAGTCCTGAGACTTAACTGCTGCAGAAAGGATGGATATCTGACCGGCTGAGATGATAAAGGATAAAAAAGATAGCTGAAGAGCAGAAAACCTGCTGGACGTTCCTCCATCTGTCATTAACCTGCTGCAGAGCTCTCCTGAGACGTAAAGCTTCTGTGATGTGGTGAAATATTAAAGCGTTGGACTAAGTGGGTCTTTGCCTCCGGATGTGGCTGTACTGTGCAGAACGTGGGCAGCTTTAATACTGGATGAGGAGTATGGCCGTCACTGTGGGGTGAGTGAGGAGACACTTTATTTAAAAAGGACTGAATGGACATTTAAAATTTCAGGAGCTGGAAAATGGAGCCATTCTTTTCTTTGGCTGATCCTGGGTCAGTCTAGACAGCTGTGTCAGAAATTATGAAGAAACTTTAGAGAATAAAGGCTATTTCTATAAAAGATCATGTTGCTGGGGTCATTTTTATTTACCGTGGCTCTCATTTTTAGGATTTAATTAGTCAAAACAAGCTTTTTAAAGACATTTAACTGATCAGACTTTCCATCTTTAATGTGAAAGGGCAACTTGGGCAGGTTGTGTGCTGCAGATGGAGGCTGGTATCGTCTCATTCTACCAGCCGGCGTTTTGATCCGCCCCCAGTTTGATGTTTTCTCCTCGTTTTCCAGTCTTCTACTACTTTTTATTTCCGCTCTGCAAACTGTGGGGAGGGGTACTGTGAGGTAAAGCTTGGGGTGTGTTCAGACTCCAATAAAAAGCAACTGATCCAGCCAGCGACACAAAAAGGGTGACAGAGTGGCGTTCTCACCTTCAGGCGACTCCTCCTGGACATACGTTCCTGTCAGGTATCTGTGGACCAGCGCCGACTTGCCGCTGGCCAGGTTACCCACGATGCCCTGAGAGAAAGAAGGTGTCAGTTACATCGGGTGGCCTGGGCGGCGGCGCTGCTGGGATAAACTCAGAACTCACCACTTTCAGCTCCGGTACCGAGCGACTGAGCGTCCACTCCTGGCTGTTCACAAACGCATCTGAAACAGACAGAGACGGAGACTTCTCACATTCTGCTCCCACCGGTGACTGGTTGCTTAGCAACAGCATCCTGACAACTCTCAACAAATTGTCACATCACTTCCTGTCTGACTCTCAATGAGCTGCTGCAGTAACAAGGCAGCCAGTCAGAGGAAGACCTTGATAGAGATGACGGGCCGAGGGTCAGAGGAATGAGCGGGATAACAAGGACAGACGAGGACGCGACGAGGGCGTGATGAGGGTGTGATGAGGACGTGATGAGGACGTAATGAGGACAGACAAGGTCACAATGAGGACGGTCGTGGACGTAACGAGGACCGACGAGGGCATGATGAGGACGGATAAGGGCACGACGATGACGGACATGGACGAGAAGAGGATGGATGAGGACGTGACAAAAACGGACGTGGGCACGACAAGGATGGATGAGGACGCGTTGAGGACAGTGAAGAAAAAACAGCTTCAGAAACTAAAAAAAACTTTAACTCATATTCTGGAGCAAATAGAAAATTTATGATAACAAAAGTAAGTTCATTTATTCAAACAACACATTGCATACATACGGCAACCCAACATGATCAAAACACACATCCAGACAGGAGAAGATGTACAGATTTAGCACATCATCATCATCATTCTAGCCACGTTCATCTTCATCACAGAAACTCCTTCCTTAATGAAAAGTGGTGGCAAATGAAGAAGTTCTGAGACAAGAAATGATGATGTTTTTCTCAATCAAGCCGAGCCGTCAGTCTCTAGGTCTAGCTCTTCCAGGTCTGATCTTCGGGTGGTAAACAGCTGATCTGGTTCCTGCTTTAATCTGGATGTTAAAATTTAGCTCAGAGTCGAAAATGACACCAAGATTTCTGAATAGATCTGTTGGTTTTAACACTGCAGACAACAATAATCTTTGTTTCAAAAGACAGTCATTCTAGATTTGTCTTTATTTATCTAAGGAAACTTCTGGAACATCCAGGTATTGATCTGACCGAGACACAAACTGAAGCTTTGTCTGGGACCAGAGTCCTGGTGGGACAGTAACTTAGAGCTAAGTGTCGTCAGCGTAATAAAGATCAGAAATTTAGTTTGTTTCCATGATCTGAGCTGGTGGGAGCATGTAGATGATGAAACAATTCGGGGGGCCAACATGGAGCCGTGGGTACTCCACATGTAGATGCTGATCTTGATTGAGTCATAGTTGAAGAATAAATTACAAGAAATAAGTAATAAAAAAGAAGTTATAAGAAAAAAATATACTCAAAGTCAAAATGCATAAAATGTATGTCCAAGTTTAATGATTAGAACTATTAAATATCACAATATCTTTACCTGCATAGGGACTATAGATGTTCATTAATATGCACTGAACATATCAAAAAAAAAACTAAAATTATGACTTAAAGCTCAGGATACTCAAATTTTAAGACTTTCAGATTAAAACAAAAGGCCAAGTTTAATAAAATACATTTAAAATCCTCTAATCTAAAGGTCAGATACCAAATATCTTCACCATTCTGAGTTAAATAAAAAAAAAGGTAGAAAAGCGTCATATCTTTTCCTTAAAGTTTTCCTTTCATTCCCAGAAATGTGTGATTCTGATTAGATATGAATAACAGAAATGTTTGATCTGAACAGGAAAACTGCTCAACACAAGTTTAAAAAATGAGTAAAAAATATTAAGAAGAATAAAATTAAAGAAAACATGGCAGAATTGTTTTCTTTAAGCAACTGAATCTTTAACAGGAAGTAGAGGCGCCCTGATGGAAACACGGACCAGGACATCATCAACCCGGCTGGACTCGCCGTTAAGTAGGCTACTGGGTCGCAGCGCTTCCAGCCTGCAGCCTCATTTTACTAATTCATCAGCTACAATCTGTGTCCGCCTCCAGACTCCACATCCCTCCATCACCACAGAGACAAAACTCCACGTCCCTCCATCACCACAGAGACAAAACTCCATGTCCCTTCATCACCACAAAACTCCATGTCCCTTCATCACCACAGAGACAAAACTCCATGTCCCTTCATCACCACAGAGACAAAACTCCACGTCCCTCCATCACCACAGAGACCAAACTCCACGTCCCTCCATCACCACAGAGACCAAACTCCACGTCCCTCCATCACTACAGAGACCAGACTCCACATCCCTCCATCACCACAGAGACCAGACTCCACATCCCTCCATCACCACAGACACCAAACTCCACGTCCGTCCATCACTACAGAGACCAGACTCCACATCCCTCCATCACCACAGACACCAAACTCCACGTCCGTCCATCACTACAGAGACCAGATTCCACATCCCTCCATCACCACAGAGACCAAACTCCACGTCCCTCCATCACCACAGAGACCAAACTCCACATCCCTCCATCACCACAGAGACCAAACTCCACGTCCCTCCATCACCACAGAGACCAAACTCCATGTCCGTCCATCACTACAGAGACCAAACTTCATGTCCCTCCATCACCACAGAGACCAGACTCCAACAGCAGAGTTCACGCTTTAAATATGAACGAAGTTTCTGGAAATTTCTCCATAAGGACGAAACTAAAAACTGGCTGAGAAAGACATGACACTAAAACCTGCAGGATTTCAGCACAAACATAAAGATGTGATATAAAACTGATAACGTCCAGATTCTGAGATCAAACTTAGGACTTGAGAAAATAGGAATGATGAAGGGAAAATAAATAAATCATGACCAGCTCTTTTAAAAAAAAAAAAAGAAAGGACATTAAGGTAAGAATCATGAGAAAAGTCAAAGTTTCTTCATTAAATTGTCAAAAATTCTGAAATTTAACTAGTTTTAGTGTTAAAAATGAAACTATGGAAGTCAGTTTGCGTTTTTGAGACATTAAAGATTAAAGTCACAAGATAAATCTCAGACAGGGAATTTTGAACTTTAGAAAAAATGAGTGATAAAAATGTTGCCACGTGTATAAAACTCATCTAAAAAATGGTATCAAACTATGTAATATAATGAGAATATTTAAAAAGATAAAATTGTCAACTAAAAGCTATAAAGCGGTCTTGTTGCATCATATCAAAGTTACGGCATAAAAAGTTTTATTGTGGTTTGCAGTTGAAGTTTTTCAAAACAAAATCCAATCAAAATTTATCTGACAACCAGGTTTTAATCTGAAAAGTGGTTCTGAGGAACGTCTGGTTCTGGACTGGACGGTGATGGTAAAAGGTGCCACAACCCCAAACCAGAGAACAGTTTAGATGAAACATCTGTTTCTGTTGCTATGATACGCATAAACATCCATTCACATCAAAGTCATACCAGATGACATGTGTGCTTCCAGTTCTCCACTAGGAAGAAATCCAGACCAGCAGCCTGAAACCTTCGTATCTGTCTGGAAAGAATCCAAAGAGAAGCGTCCTGATTGGCCGGCGGGCACACAGAGGCGACATTGTTGAGGTCTCGACAGACGCCGGCCTGTATCCAGGCGCTGCCAGGCAGGATGTTGATGCAGCTGCTTCCTGTTTTCCCCCACGAGTCGGTGGCAGCTTCGCCAGGTGACAGCCCATCAGCTGGTGGTCCGGCTGACGGTTTAACTGGGACATGAAGCAGGATTTACAAAATCCTCAGCTCTGATCAGGCAGTCAAACTAAACGATGTGGACCACGCGGCCTGTTTATCATCCCTTATCTCAGCGTCGAACATGACAACAGGTGGATAAAAGGATGTTCAGGGCTGGTGGAAACACAGCAGGAAGCTTGGAGCGGCGGTGATGATCCACCTCCTGTTTACGAACCGCTGACAGAGGAACGCAGAAGAAGTGCTGAGTCAGCGGAGATGTGCTGAGGTAGGAAGTCGAGACGAGACAACACCTGAATGCCATCAACCCATCAGCTGGCTGACAGGGAAGAGGAGGACTTGAGATGATGGAAAACATGTCAGGGAAGCACAGTACTGCTCTGGTCAGTAAATACCCATGTACTGGTTTAGTATGGAAAATAAGTCCTGAACTGGAGGACAGGGCTTCCCTGATGATACAGAAAAGTGAGAATTGGGATCTGGTTAAATCAACTTTTACAACATTATTCTCTAAAATCTGTGATAAAGATGCTCCAAATATAAAGACCAGTGTTAGGAAGAATAAAGCTCCTTGGCTGGATGATGAGTTAAAAGATGTATAAAAGTGTTAGCAGCTACAAGTGCTACTTGAAAAGATTATCAAACTTACAGGAATAAAACAACTAAAATGATTCGACAGAAGAAGAAATAATACTTTCAAAGAAAAGTTAGAATGAAGAAATAACAAGAAACTCTGGAAAACACACAAGTTGTGGGAAGGGATAAAAAGAGAAGAGTGCCTTCATTCAGAAAGGTAGAGAGAGCGTTTAGAACTAAACCAGTTCATATAGCACGTTATTTTAATAAACTCTTCACTAATAAAGTTAATACAACCAGAAATCAGATGCCACCTGTGAGCAGTGGCTTCTGACTCATTAATAAAGAAGATTATGAAGGAAACAGAGTGGGTTTGAATTGAAAGAACAGAATCACAGGAAACAGAGAAATGATTGGTTTCTATTCAAATAGACAAACCATGTGGAGCAGGTAGGCTGCTGCTTCTAGCAGCCGAGGTGATTGCATTGCTAAGGTTGCCTCGCTGCCTAAAAACAGTCGGGAAGCGCTTACCAGAGTAGGCCTGTGAGTATACTTCCTGTATAAAGTATATTAATGGAGAAAGCAGATTCAGTTTTATCTGGAAGTAAACACCTACACTGACTGTCAACATGCAAATATGTCTGGATACTCCACAGGCACTAGCATCACTAACTGGTAACTGGCTGAAACACACTGACAGAAAGTGGTGGTTGGAGCTCTACTCCTGGACTTTAGTGCAGCTTTGATAAAATAGATCACAAGTCATTAATAAAGAAGTTACATATCATTTTAAGGAGGGTGCTTTTAAGCTGAAGGGAACTTAAAGGACAACAGGTATAATTGAAGGGCTCCATTTCTGACACGGGGACTCTTCAGTGTGGTGTTCCACTAGGGAATGGCCTCGGCCCCTTACTGTTTTCCATTTATGTCAATGACTTACCACCTACTAAACAGTACATGTATGGACATGACATTTATGCAGATGATATACAATTTACATCTCTGGAGAAAATGTTAAGTATGTGACCAAATTATAGCAAGAAGAGGTATCTGGTCTCTAACTGGTAGTACTACTGAGCAGGCTTGACAAGCTAAATCAGTGGGAGTGATTAAGGATGAAACACGGTCTTAGTCATTACACATAAATTAAATGGTGACTAAAATGAGTAGAAGTATCTGCCTGAGCAACTACACGTCTTGTGGCATCTTTGGTACGATCGTGCCTAGACTACTGCCCAACAGTACGGTCTAGTGCTTAGAAGATCAAGTACAGGTCATGCAGAACAGGGCGGCACGACTAGTCCTGTGTTGTTCTGGTAGGTCTAGTATGGAACGGATGCATGGAATGTTGTCTTGGTTGACAGCTGACAGACCAAAAAATGTGCTGTTGCTGTAGGAACCAACTAATGATAGACATGACTACACAACAAGACTTGCCTCGAGTGCACATTTTACTCTACCACTGCCAAGAACTGATGCACGTAAGAAAACTGTAATGTATAGAGACGTGACATTTTTTAATAAATAAATAAATAAATTTAGATTAAAAAAATTATTAGAAATACTATTATTTGTCTATAAGTTAGTTTTTGTTAACTTGGGAATTGGGTATTGGGTATTCTCTAGTAACCAAATTTATGTGAGATACATAAGGAGTGACATGGTGCGACACATATTAGAAGGATAGAGACATTATCCATCATCATAGAGCCATTATGTTACGTAATTGTTTTTTGTTTCATTAGTGTTGTTGTGTTTTTTGTTGTATTAAATGTTATCTTTGAATATATTGTATTATTTTTTTATTATTATGTTTTTAAAAGATCTGGACCCCCAAGAAGAGTAGTCTTCACTTTGGTGAAGACTGCAGGGTTATCCATAATAAACTAAACCTGGACCTGGACCCGTCAGTTTTGGTGTGAACTGTCTATAAAAACAAGTTATCTCAACAGGCAGCAGGTTGGGATTAACAAACCAACAACTTTAAAACTTTCTTATATTTTTGGTTTTTAACAATTTTACATCTGAACATCTTTAATTCAGCGAACTTTAATCTTAGCGAACACTAAACCCAAGTCCTCCGTCCACTCAGAAACTCACCAAGTCGTCCGTCCACCCAGAAACTCACCAAGTCCTCCGTCCACCCAGAAACTCACCAAGTCTTGGCCAAGACCGGTGACTAAACCAAGTCGTCCGTCCAAACAGAAACTTTGGACCAATGAAAAGGTGGCACAAAGGGACAAACTTTTTATTTATCAGCTTCATTTCAAGCCAAAACATTTGCCACCATTTGAGATTTATCATCCCTGCTCCTCAGCTAATTATTTTAATCCCTTTTATTCATTATCACGTCTGAGCTTGTAAAACCGCAAACATTTCAGTCTCAGGACATAAAAGACTGAAACAAAAGAGTGGCTCAGTGCGGAGGAAGAAGAGGGAGAGGAAGGTCAGGAAGGATGAATGATCTGTGAAGATGAGAGACGATGCAGCAGAGTGAAGGATGAGGAGAGGTTACCGTGGGGACAGCATCCTCATCAAAGAGCTAAATGTTGAAGAGGAGGAGGGACCAGATAAAAGACGAAGACGGCGTCAGAGTTAACAAAGAGCAGCTGGCAGCCCTCCATGTGTGTTAAAACACGCCTTCCGTGTGGGTTAAAACACGCCTTCCGTGTTTGTTATAACACGCCTTCCGTGTATGTTATAACACGCCTTCCGTGTTTGTTATAACACGCCTTCCATGTGTGTTAAAACACGCCTTCCATGTGTGTTAAAACACGCCTTCCGTGTATGTTATAACACGCCTTCCGTGTTTGTTATAACACGCCTTCCATGTGTGTTAAAACACGCC
>JBAGKM010000028.1:1858407-1868780 GCA_037177155.1 Melanotaenia catherinae | reverse complement strand
GCTCCATCAGAACCAAAACCAGGAAGGAAAGCTCCATCAGAACCAGATCCAGGAGGGAAAACCTCCATCAGAACCAGGAAGGAAAGCTCCATCAGAACCAGATCCAGGAGGGAAAACCTCCATCAGAACCAGATCCAGGAGGGAAAACCTCCATCAGAACCAGGAAGGAAAACTTCCATCAGAACCAGAACCAGGAGGGAAAACTTCTATCAGAACCAGAACCAGGAGGAAAAACCTCCATCAGAACCAGAACCAGGAGGGAAAACCTCCATCAGAACCAAAACCAGGAAGGAAAGCTCCATCAGAACCAAAACCAGCAAGGAAAGCTCCATCAGAACCAGAACCAGTAAGGAAAGCTCCATCAGAACCAGATCCAGGAGGGAAAACCTCCATCAGAACCAGAACCAGGAAGGAAAGCCTCCATCAGAACCATAACCAGGAAGGAAAACCTCCATCAGAACCAGATCCAGGAGGAAAACCTCCATCAGAACCAGAACCAGGAAGGAAAGCTCCATCAGAACCAGATCCAGGAGGGAAAACCTCCATCAGAACCAGAACCAGGAAGGAAAGCTCCATCAGAACCAAAACCAGGAAGGAAAGCTCCATCAGAACCAGATCCAGGAGGGAAAACCTCCATCAAAACCAGGAAGGAAAGCTCCAGCACAGTTTTGGCAAACGATTGCTGTTTCCATGGCAGATATTTTGACGCAAGCCACAGAGATGGTGGTGCACAATCACTGTGAACCCAAAATGTTGGTAACTTTGCCCACAATTAAACAGCACAGCTAGATTATCAGATCTTTGTCCTGGATGGTCTTTTCCTAAAAGTTAGTCTTCAAGTCCTCAAAATTGGATTTTGATGTGGACGTGAAGCGCAAACAGACAACAATCTGCATTTTTCAAAATACCGGTGTACATGTGGACATGGTCTAAACATGAACATATTCATACTGTTAAAGTGACTGATGATGATGTTGTTTTTAGAGTCTGGCTGGCCAGGATACTAGTGGGTATGCCCCACTGAATATAGACCCTGAGAGAGGAAGAGTAAGTCCACTGGTGTCACAAGAGAGCAACACTTTCACATTTTACTAAAGCTGTTTCCAGTTCTCCAGTTATTCTACATAGAACAGCTCAGAGCATAAAATACACAAGAAGAACCATTGGAACCCGAGATAACCTAAAAGAACCGAACAGAACACAGAAATCTGAGACATCCCGACAAAGTTGTTGCAAGTTATTGTCAGGGAGCATCACAAGGACCCAATAAATGCTGTAAGAATTCATGCTTGTAACTACAGTCAAGTTATGAGAGACTTAAGGGAGCTTCTCTAAAAAACAGAGAAAACAGCAAAACACAAAAAACCCGTGGTTCCTAAAATCATGACAGTTTTTATTTGTACTTATTGAAGTTGTAACTTTTAAAAAAATTTAAGTTATTTAAGTTATTTTTTTAAATTACTTTTAATATTTTTACAGATAAAATACACAACACACAAATGTGTACTTATGGACGACTTTAGATGAATATGCACAGATGTTCACCTGTGCACCACATTTTTGTTTTTTTATCAAAGATGGAGTAAACATAAAAAAATCCTAAATATCTGCAGAAGTCACAATAAACTCATAAGATGAACCTCAACAGACCCTGGAGTACTCAAACAGAATCCAGAATAATCTCATAATCACTTTCTATAAAATGCAGCAAGAACAGTCAAAATTCTTGAACAAAATTCCCCCACAAACCTTCAACGAACGCCAGCAAGCTGCTGGAATGTCCTTAGAACATAAACTTAAAACCAAAACAGAACCTATGAGCACACTGAATGCAGCCAGGGTGCATTCAGCCGGCCTTTCTGATTCTAGTCCTGGTCCATTTGCTCAGAAAGTCTGCTTCTGTGGGGAATTGTGAGTGTGCAAACAACTCTGATCAGGATCAGAGACGCAGACTCAGTCCGCCTTTTAATGCTAATCTCGGTTCGCTTCAAGTGGACCAAAAACAAGTCAAGACAAATGTCTCATGCTCAGACGTGGAAGAACTCGGTCAAGGTTCTGATAGAAATCTGATCAATCCAAAGACCCCTAGGATGCAGCTCCATGTTTAGCTGTTATGTGGTAGAAACACAAGTTCTTGTCTCCTTCAGTTTTTCTTGATGTAGCACCACGTCTGGCCGGGAGCGGAATACGTTATTTAAAAGGCTTGATTTGTTTGAGTAGTACAGCATGAACGGAAGAATGTTGCACCCCCAACTGAACCAGGTCCCCAATCGTACCGAGTCTAGCAGACTATCCTGGTGTGAATGCACCACCTCTGACGTTTGTAGTCAGAGAACTTTAAAAAAGACTATAGAGTTTATAGAGTTAAAACATTCCTAAAAAAACTGCAACAATGCAAAAGATGTGTTACCTGGAAACTTCCATTAGGTCTAGAGGGGTGCTTGGATAACCTTTAAAGAATGTAAAAATATACGCCTCTTTACTATCGCTGATGAGGTCTAGAAGGAAAACCATCATAGTCCCGAGGAAACTTCAAAAGCAAACTGGCAGCTCCTTAACTTATGAGATCGCAAGCAGCATGACCCACAATAAAGCAGGAGAAGCAACTGTAGACTGAACTCCACATCAACCAAAATGAACTGTGAAGGTACCCATCTCTTTTTAATCAGACAGAAGAACCCAAACGTTCTCTACAATAAACCAACTTAATAACCAAAGAATGAACCTTCAAAGACTCCTGGGAGGTCTCAGGTCCAAAAAGCTGTAAAATGAATCAGAGAACCACATAGTTAAGATAACTGGAGGACTGGACGTATTAAAACTGGTCTGCTGACTTATTCTGTTATGTTCCACCTGAAAGGGCCACAGGAGGACTGACGATTCCACATACACGGTAACACGAAATTCTTCCTTTTACTTCATTTTTTCTGCTTTTGTTGAACACCTGCAGGCTGCTGAACTTGGTTTGTTTCATGTTTATTAGAGATGATTGAATGTGTTATTCTGTTTTACCTTTTTTGTTTTTAAATTCAGGACCTCCAGAAACGTCCTGGAGATGAGTACAGAGAGCTTCCTGTTAAAAGAGAGGTGAGTGATTAAACATCCAGACAAATGAAGCATTTCTGTTAATATCTTAACAGACCTCAGAATACTGATACTAAAAAAAGAGTAAACATTAATTTGCTTGTTTTTAATTTTTTTTAGCAGCGTCAGAGAAAGAAAGATCAGATTTATCAGGTAAGTGGAAACTATCTTATTCATATACCATCTCAGCTTTGATTGGTTCAGGACATTCCTGTCCATCTCCACTCTCCAGACATTGGCTGGTTGGTTGTTGGACTGGTTAACTGGTTGGTTAGATGGTTGATATGTTGATTTGTTTAGCTCGTTGGGTAATTTCTTGTTGGAATGGTTGGTTGGTTGAGTGCTTGGTCGTTTGGTTGATTGGTTGGGTTGTCACGGGTTTGGTTGTTGATAGATTGACTGGTTGGTTAATTGACTAATTGGTTGTTTGATGTATTGGTTGGTTGGTTGGTCCTTGGCTTGGTAAACTGGTTTGTTCATTAGTAGTTGATTGATTGGTTAGTTAGTTAGTTAGTTAGTTAGTTAGTTAGTTAGTTAGTTAGTTAGTTAACTGATTGACTCGTTGGTTGGTTGGTCAGGAAGGATGACACACTCTTTAGTTTTGGTTGTGAACCTGTAAATATTTCACTGTTGATGCCACGCTGAGGCCCCAGGGGCTGCTCTCCACAGGGAGGGGTCTCTGCTCTTTGGCCCCGCCCCCTCTGGCCCCCCTCTCGTATATAAAGTTTCGGTGTGTTGCGCCTCGAGTCTCACACACGCCAGAATGGAAACGCGGACTGGCACGCCTCCCTTCTTTCCTCCTCATCTTCAGCGCGCACCGGCTCAGCAGCAGACTGGGAGTCACCAGTGAGGATGGTGATGGTGTCTGAGGGTGAACTTTTAGGGTCCTGCTCCAGCAGGATCTGGATTCGGTTCCTGTGAGTGTGTGGAATATGGTGAAGGGAGAACTGAGGATGGTTGATGGCACCACGAGGCTGTTTGCGTGAAGCGGCTCCAGATTTAAGGCAAAGTGGACTTCTGCTCCTCAGCATCCTTATAACGATGTAATAACAGGTTTTTCTTCCACTGAAGCCGCATCCAAGTGCGTCAGAGCCGAGCGGGCCGCGTTACGCATGGAGAGCGCTCGGGACTGAAGGATTCTTCTCGTGTTGATCTATTTGTTTGTATGATTTTAGCTCCGAAGCAAGAGGGAAAAAGTTATTCCACTCGTCCTCACACAGAAAATGAGTAGCCGTCTCTTCCGACTGGCACTCCTCGTGGCTTGCGTCCTCTCCATCCGCTGCACCGTCGCGCCCGGGACTGAGACGGAGGCGCACACGGCGTCGTCCCGGGATACCTGCGCATCCTGCGCCGCCGCTCAGCCCGAGGACCCGGAATCGGGCCGCGTGGACGGGGACTTTCTGGAGACGGTCAAGAGGCACATCCTGAGCCGGCTGCAGCTGCGGGAGAGGCCCAACATCACGCACCCGGTGCCGAAAGCGGCCATGGTGACGGCGCTGCGGAAGCTCCACGCGGGGAAGCTGCGCGAGGACGGGAGGGTGGAGATCCCCAACCTGGACGGACATCCGATGAGCAACGAGGTGGTGGAGGAAACCTCGGAGATCATCAGCTTTGCAGAGAAAGGTGCGTGAAGAAGACGTCAGAGTTCTTTTTTAAAAACTTCATTCTTTTATTTTGCTTTCTGCTTCATGGTCACTCTCAGAAAAAGATATATGTTTTATTTTAATGAGGTTTTATCAGGTTAAATAAAGATGAGAATGAAACTTTGATCTGGAATGGGTGAGTTCCAGGAACCAGGCGAGCAGCTGAAGCTGCAGGAAGCGCTTAGTGATGGAGCTGCATCTTTGTTGTGGTGCGTCTTGAAATCTTGAGACAAAGAAGATTATAGAACATGTGCTCCTTTAATCCAAGACGCTCAGTTTCTCCCCAGAATAATACAAAAGCAGAAGCCAGACAGAAAATGATACAAAAGCCACCAGAACCGGTAGAGTCACCATGTTTATTGTAAAAATGAATGTAAAGAAGGTGGTTTTAGGTTTCCATGAAGGCGGCGGGACACTTGTTGTTCTCATAAAATCCGACAGGTGAAACCATCCAGCCCGAGGAAGGAGGATGTTTGGTTCTCTCTGCTGGTCTGCGTGCAGCATGAGTCCCTGCAGAAATTACTCAGTTTAAACTACTTTAAGTCACCGTTGCGTTCAGGTGAGCATAAGAAAGTCAGGACTTCTTGGAGGCAGAGTCTTTCCAACCTGGAGGAAAAAGCTGAAAATGATCAGCGACACCACCTGCGTCCTCCACGTGTGTTTGTGTTGGAGTATTTGTGCAGCTTTGGGTGTGTTGTTGATGTTTGTCGGTGTGTGTGTTAGGACTGTGTTGAATCAAGCCTCCAGGATGAAGTTGGAGCTTTTGTTTGGGTTGTTGTGCAGACCTGAATGCAGATTGACGGGCTGAATCCTTCAGCCTGGCACCCCATTTAAATCCCTCTGAGTGTGTGTGTGTGTGTGTGTGTGTGTGTGATCTAGCTATAACCTCAGTAAGAAAACAGATGGAGGAAACGTGGTGGTTTGGGATCTCAGGATAAAAAAGGATAAATTTCCCATTTTTGGTGACATAAAGCAGGTTCAGATCGAACTTTTTAGGGAATCTGAAGATATAAAAATGGTACAAACTTCATGTTCTGCCAAGAAAAAGAAAAACTCCTGGCTTTAACGAAATAGAAATATTCTATTTAAATGATAAAAATCATAATTTTCTTTAATATTATTGAAACAAAGTTAATACAGTTTTATCTGTTTGAAGAAGAAATGCAAGAAAAATGCAAATCAGTGACACAGCTTCATTATTTGGAGTTCAGTGGTAACAGAATAAATCCATCCTCACTGACTTCTGTTACTCAGATTTTCAGATTTATTTATTTTGCTTGAAATGTTTCATGTTTGTCCACATGAGGGGTAACGTAAAGACCGCTGGTTTAATCTCTGAACTATGAGTCTGATGATGTTTTAGGAAATAAAAAGTGTGGGAAGTTGACTTTTAACCATCAGACCGGGATCAGTGTCGCGCAGCCTCCTGGTTCAGTGGCTGGTGCTGCTTGGAAAAACCAGAAAAGAGTCGGTGGAAAAAACACTGTCAGCAAAAACCGAGACACGAAATGATGAAAATGTTTGTTTATGTTGGTGAACGTCGCCAGGTCAGGTCTCATGCCTGAGACCACCCATCCATTACCCGTCCCCGTCCTTGTCGGGAGGGGGTTCGTCTCCATCTCCGTCCTTTGATCCTTCGGGTTTAGGTGAGGCTGCAGCATCTGTACCTGCAGCTTCTGTGTTTTCCTGCTGCTGAGCTGTAATCTGCCGCAGCGTGCTGAGTAATGACTCGGAGATTAACTCGTCCTGTGATGGATGAGGCGGACTCTGCATACCACCTCATCAGTGGGCGATTGTCTGGTTGTTGTGTTGCGATCTGCAGCCAGAGAAAACACAGCGGTTCCCGGAAGTATCCACATTTTCCGAGTAAAAGCTTTGCAGTCTGCATCTGCTCAGCCATGAAATCTCAAGTTCAGCCACTGGACGCTGTTTTCCATGAACTGTCAGTCTCAATCCCTCCTGGTTGGCTTCACTCAGAGTTCACGAGGATCAGCGCTGATGAAGGAGTATAATCTTCCTCACCTGACAGCTGTCAGTCTGCTCCTCGTCGGGTTTTTTCCGTGGCTGCAGCTACTAAACGTGTCAGAACATTTCAAATTTCAAGGCCGGAGCCCTGAGGGCTCAGATAAAGCGCCAAAAAGAGTCAAACCCGCTAAATTAAGGAGGACTTTGCTCCGAGTCCATCAATTACTCAGCAGCACTCAGGATATTTACATGTTCCTGCTCAGGATGAGAATTTGATCCCTGTTGTGGGCACACTGGCCTGCAGGGAGGTACACCACGAACCAGGAATGAGATGCGAGAACCTTTAGTACTTTTAGAAGAAGTGAGTGTTAGAAAGTCCCCGAGTTGTTCAGCTCTTTTCCACATGAGGTGATTAAATGCTAAATCAAAGCCAGTACTTCTCTGGATGGCCTCACATGTCCGGGTAGCATTCAGCTCAAAGCCTCTTCCCGCCTCCCACCCATCTCCAAAATCTGGGTCGATTCAGAGGCCGACTTCTCTGTCACAGTCCACGGGCTCTGGCTCGCCCTCCTCATTTTGTCTGCTAAATGTTCCACATGAGGAGAGTTGACATGAATATGTGGCGTGTTTCAGCCTCTGGCCTGGTTGTGCCTTCCTCTGATGTGTTTCTGTTGCTTTCCTCAGATGACCTGGTCACCTCCAAGTCCAGCCTGTTCTTCCTGATCTCCAACGAAGGCAACCAGAACCTGCACGTGAGCCAGGCCACCCTCTGGCTCTACTTCAAACTGCTGCCGCTGGAGGAGCGCGGGAAGCGGAAGGTGACGGTGAAGGTGTACTACCAGGAGCCCGGCCTCGGCAGCAAGTGGAACCTGGTGGAGAAGCGGGTGGAGCTGAGGCGCAGCGGCTGGCACACCTTCGCGCTGACTGATGCCGTGCGGATGGTGTTTGAGAAGGGCGACGACAGGCGGCAGAACCTGGACGTGCGCTGCGAAGGCTGCGAGACGGAGGGTGTTGTCCCGGTCCTGCTCAACCTCAATGACGAGGCGCACCGGCCCTTCCTGGTGGTGGGGGCGAGGCAGGCGGACAGCAAGCACCGCATCCGGAAGCGAGGGCTGGAGTGCGACGGCAGCAGCAGCCTGTGCTGCCGGCAGCAGTTCTACATAGACTTCCGACTCATCGGCTGGAACGACTGGATCATCGCGCCGTCGGGCTACTTTGGGAACTACTGTGAGGGGAACTGTCCGGCCTACATGGCGGGCGTCCCCGGCTCGGCCTCCTCCTTTCACACGGCGGTGGTGAACCAGTACCGCCTGCGGGGGATGAGCCCCGGCTCCATGAACTCCTGCTGCATCCCCACCAAGCTCAGCACCATGTCCATGCTGTACTTCGACGACGAGCTGAACATCGTGAAGCGGGACGTTTCCAACATGATCGTGGACGAGTGCGGCTGCGCTTAACTGTTGTCTCTTTATTTAACTGAAGAACTGGACAGATTCACTACAACAACAAAAATGGATATAGACACAAAATATTTATAGACGATATAAAAACATGCGCGCACACACCTCATCCACACATATCTACACACCCTCATGTATGCCTGCACAAAAACTTGTATATATATTTATGTTTGTTGACATATTTGGTTATATCCTCTGTTCAGTCTCCTTTAAGCATATGGAAAGAGTTCTCTTCCTGAACTTATCCTCTTTGGAAACAATCAAAACCTGCAGCTCCTCATTAGATATCTCCAAGACAGTGAGGAAGACTACAAAATCATCATCTGAAGAAATTTCCTGCTTTCAGTCATGTTGTTAGAGTAAAACCCGACCTTAAGTATAACGTCTCCACAGGAGGTGTAGGGAGCCTTAAGTCAGCTATGCCTCTTTCTTAGGATGAAGGCTCTACAAACATATAGCACTTCTGGTCAGACGCATTCTCCAGACAGAAAGAAGCCTGCTCTACACGGTGAGCATTACACAGCCACAAATAAATCTCCAAAGAAAGGCAGAAGTATGAGAAGTTACCCCTGAAATTCTTCTAAGTAGAGTCTGACTGAGGGCTAAAAACATTCAACCAGCGTATTGGGATGGCTCAGATTCCTTTCTGATTATTGTCTTTTTTCCATTTTACCCCTAAAACTAGTAAAGTTACCTTCATCCTTCCTTTCTACAAAGTATGGCTCTAGATTTTTGATTGACAGATGACGTATTCATGTTTAACCACAAACATGTCCATTTCCCTTCAGACTGTATCGCCAGTCAAACAGCAGAGTTAAGCTGCCGGCTTCATGCTCTTTCCATCTTTTCCATCACAAAAACATCCAGGCTGCCCTACAGCTTGTGGCTCAGTTGACTAAATCAATACCCTTCCGTTTCAGTCTTTGTGTCATCAAAGGTGAAGAAAACATCTAAAATCAATCAAAGAAGTAGTTTATCCCATTTTTTTGCTTAAAGAAGTTGGAATGAATATCAGGAGGAACCTCACGTTTCTGTCTTTCTTCATATTTGGGAGCTTCCCTGTAGTTTCTTCTCATGAGGGAAGCTGCCTTCTCTTTAATTCAGTCAGTGAAAGTGAAAAGTTGCCATATTGTTCAGTTTGGTGCAGCTTTGCACTCCCCAAAGCACACTTTAAAAGCACTTGCAGATTGAAATGCCTTTAATAAGCCCTTTGTGATGCATCATCACTGCCCACAGTCCTTCTGAAGTAAATAAGTGCCGCATTAGCTATGCAATGTATAGTATGTACCCACATAACATACAACTGAGGCTCATAGTGACAAACCATCACCTTTACTTGAAATGTGAGAATGGGAGACAGCACCAGGGGCAAGATGTAGGTGGGAGGCAATCATACAACATCTGTAAAACCGATTTATTCATTCTCTTTATAAGGACTGGACATTCCTGCATATTTATAGGACTGGACTTCATCGCATATTTTTATAGAACTTGACTTGACGAGATGTTTTGTAGAACCTGATTTTATCGCATATTTTGTAGAACTTGACTCTACAACATTTTGTAGAACTTGACATAACAACATATTTTGTAGAACTTGACTTTATGACGTATTTTGTAGAACTTGACTTGACGACATATTTAGTAGAACCTGACTTTATCGCATGTTTTGTAGAACTTGACTCTACAACATTTTGTAGAACTTGACATAACAACATATTTTGTAGAACTTGACTTTACGACGTATTTTGTAGAACTTGACTTGACGACATATTTAGTAGAACCTGACTTTATTGCATATTTTGTAGAACTTGACTTTACGACATATTTTCTAGAGCTTGACATGATGACATATTTTGTAGAACTTGACTTTACAATGTATTTTGTAGAACTTGACTTTACGACATATTTTCTAAAACTTGACTTTACAACATATTTTGTAGAACTTGACATAACGACATATTTTGTAGAGCTTGACTTTACAACATATGTTGTAGGATGACTTTGTCTCATATTTTGTAGGACTTGACTTTACAACATATTTTGTAGGACTTGACTTTACAACATATTTTGTAGAACTTGACATAACGACATATTTTGTAGAACTTGACATAACGACATATTTTGTAGAGCTTGACATAACGACATATTTTGTAGAACTTGACATAACGACATATTTTGTAGAACTTGACATAACGACATATTTTGTAGAGCTTGACAT
>JBAGKM010000028.1:1799141-1810950 GCA_037177155.1 Melanotaenia catherinae | reverse complement strand
GGCAGAGTCTCTCAGATGGAAAGATGGACAGAGCTTCACCAATCTGAGACAAACTGGATCTAAAACTGGAACAATTTAAAAAAAATGTTACTCAGACTGAAGATCCACCATCTAGTGTAGAATATCATCAGAAGAGTCAGAGAATCAGGAGAAATCTCTGTGTGCTGGGACAAGGCTGGATGCTGGTGATATTCTGCATTAAAAGCAGAAAATGATTCTCTACTGGAAACCACCGCATGACCCATTCCTCCTTTTCTTTTGTCATTTTAATGGAAATGTCTAACCAGGAGGTTCCACAAGATGGTCTGTTTGCTACTAGAAACACTGGCTACCATCACTTCTTCTTCTTCTTCTTCTTTTGACTCCAGGACCGACTCGACTTGTGGTGCCTCTTATCCCATCTGGTGGTAGAAATGTGCACTGCTGCGCACCGAGTTCTCTTAGATCTACAAGCCATAGTATCATTGCTAGTGCTGTTTTCCAGCTTAGACCCTAGCTGTAGTTAATATTTCACGTTTTGAACATGAACAACACAAACTACTGATGAAAGGCGTCCAGGTGGATCACCAGTTCCTAACGCCACTGCTAAGCACCAGTATGTGATGGGTTTACAACTGGGAATGACACTAACTCTGCTAAGATGATGCCTCTCATGGTAAGGAAAATGATCATAGAAAGGTTATGCCCTCCCAGCCTGAATGACTTACAGCTTGGCTCATAGGCATGGGTCAAGTAGATCCAAGCGAATGATTGACAGCTTCCAGCTGCCGTGGATCCGTCCCATCCCGAACCCCAGTCACGTTTTTCCACCTCATCTTTCTACTGCTTCCCTGTACCCATGATCTGTTTGAGATATACTGCGCTGCTCAGACCTCCATGTGGACAGTTTTGGGTCTCTTTCTCTGGTACGAAACCTTTCCAGAGGAAGAGGATCCACATCTGGTTCTTTCTCTAACCTTCTCGACCCACACAGCAGGGTAGATGTTGTGCATGTGTGAATTATTTCAGTGTGAGGGATTTTCATAAATTATGTTAAAAATACAGATTTATCCGTCAGTGGAGGATGATGCCCTCAGCTCAGGAAGCCCCCCAGCCTCCTCTGAATGCAGGGTGGGGGTGTTTGTTGGTGGAAGGAGGCGGAGAGGGGAGGATTAAGGAGCTGTGAGGGTGACAGCGCCCTTCAGGGTCTTTCTTTCTCCTTATTGCAGCTTGGTGCTTAAACCCCCCTCCCCACCCACACATACCCCTGATAGAGCAAGCAAATGGTTGGGGGGCGGGGCAGGCAAAAACCCCGCCCACATCAGATCAATGTGCATTAGACACATCGTAGGTCGCAGGGCGCCGGTCGGACGTCAGGGCAGCACTGATTCTGACACGTCTGTAGTAATCTCACGTCTCATCTTAAATTATCTCAAATTATACATATAACCCGAGGAGGTGTAAAGATAGACTTCATTTAGTTTGAGTATGTCATATAAATATATTATTTAGTAATTAGCTTTTTGTTTGATCATTTATTAATTAGTTTATTTGCCCATATGGGCTCTCCTCCTGCAGGGTGCTAGTTAAAACTGCAGCCTCACATACAAAGTGATGCACATCCAGAGGGAGCGAGTCCCACCTCTCCGTTACTTCTCAGGGTTTCGTCTTCACATGGAAAGAGTCCTTGTTTTGCTTTGGTTTTGCTGTCTTTGGATATAAATGAAAGTAAATATGAATTAATCTCCAAACATGAATCTCTAGATTGTGGAAGTACCGTATGTTTATGTGAAATACTTTTCTGTGGAGAAATATTTGAAGGACATTTCAGAAACTCTGCTTGTTTTGCTCGTGATTTGTTTCGTCCAAGATAACGGCTTCAAACTGCAACTCAGAAAACAAATGTAATATCCACAGCTTAAGCATGATCTCTGCATAATCCAAGTCAACACCTTCTATATGACTCCAGGTGTTTTCCAGGTGGTTTGCATTAGTGGCTGAAAAACGAAGCAGATCTCTGACTTCAGGGATTAACCTGTAATTGCTTCCAACATACTGATCATAAGAAAAACAGTTACATTCCAATCCTCTATGGATTATGGGCACTATTCCAATCCTGTTCTCATTCCCAGGACCTCAGTAGCTCATATTCAGTCATATTTGGTAGTGCAGGAGGCCTTTGGGCGGCGCTGTTGCAACACAGCATCAGGCTCTGGGACCAGAGGTTGGAGGGGTGGGTGGTGGACCAATAAGGTCCTCCGTTAGAGATTTCCTGCTTCAAATGATTATTTTTGTTGCCTTTTGGTATCATTTCACACCTTTGTGTTTTTTTCTTTTACACTCCCACTGCTTCTGGATTCATTTGAGCCCAGATAGCTACGATGATGGCCAGACAAAGATAATGTTCAGTTTAAAATACAGCTGAGAGGCAATGTGAAGCTTCGGGACAGTCCCACCTCCAGCTTCACGTATCCCAGATCATGTCTTCTTACAGTTTTTGGTCTGTATAGCAGCAGAGATGCTGATGGCCTTAAATTGTGAGAGCATCTTAAAGTTTCTCTCTGATTTAGGGAGGCGGTTGTCTGTGGAGAATGGAGGTCTTTGTGTGAAAATAGTTATATAAAGTAAATTTGATTGATTTATAATGTCAACAAAGAAGATGTTGCTTTCTCTTTAAGTCCTACGAAAGAAAAAGAAAATCTGTCCAAAATAAACACTACAGATGTCTGCTTTTGGTTTTTGTTTGCAGGAAGATGATATCAAAGAGCTTGGCCATGCAGATCCAGACTGAACAGCTAGAAGATGAAGTGGTCCATCCTGATGAACTGTACATCTCCAGCCCACAGGACTTCCTCTGGTATTTGACCGTCCCTCCCCCTTTGTCCAACTGTCCTAAATGAACACCCCCCACTGTGACGCATGTGGTGCTGCCCTTTTTCTCAACCCTCCTGTGACTCCTGGTTGGCCCCTCCTCTTCATTCCCGGCATCTTCCATGCACCCCTTCCTGTGTCTTTCTGGTCCAGTTCCCATTTGTAAGCCCTGAGGTGTTGACAGCAGCACNNNNTCACTGGCTACGCCTGTGTTCTCAGAGCTGGAGAGGCTGTGCTGCAGGTGAGGATTTTCACTGCAGGAAATCCTGAGCTATTGATTTTCAGTGTTTCAGAACATGGCAGATGAAAGTTTTTCATCCTCACCATCAACACTGATGAGATTAACCTCCCTGAATTTGACTGGAACTGTCAAAGAATCAGTTTCTATGTAAAACATGCTGTGAATCATCTACTGTAATGTGATCATGTCCAGAGAGCACATGAAGAAACCAGATTTAAAATCTAGGACAATCACCACGAATTCTGCCAAACTCTTATAAATATGCCTTAATTTAGTCCTTTGCACATCTCAGCTGGTTAAATACATTTCTCGTAGCGTGATGCTATAAAACAGAAGAACATGAAAAACAAAGAAAAGTACAAAGATGAATGAATGGGAAAAGCTCAGGGCTTTGAAGTATTTCATGTAGTTGCTTATTTTTCTTCTCTTCTTTTTTTCTTACTTGTTTACTTACTGATTTTCCTTTTTCAGTTTTAAGCTCAGTGAGAAAACATAAATGCAGTGTTAAGTTTTAATAATGGTCGGCAGAGATTCCCCCCGCTGGGCTTCCTGTCATGGACTGGGTGAAGCCAGGATCCGTTTTTGGCATCTAGTGTGTAGAAAACTCCCACACTCTTAACAATAATAAAAAGGCGGTCTTTTCTAAGTTCATTACATTAGTGTCTTGCTTCAATTTATTAATCTCCAGCCCACCACTATCATCATCATTATCATCATCAGTATCACCACCATCATCATCATCATCATCATCATCATCATCATCATCATCATCATCATCATCATCATCACCATCATCATGACTGCTCATCAGTAGCATAACACTAGAAATTAGGCAGTCAGAGGATTTCTAGCCATGAACAACATGATCATCACGTCAGTTGGGAAATGGAAGGGTTAGCGTTACAACACATGCACCTGGAGGATCAATTAATGATTAACACAACCCACAAAAAGGCATTAATAATGTATGTCAGAAAAAATGGTTAAAAGGTTTTTAGAATCACACTGTTGTAGCTCATGTTGGGCCCAGTGTTTCTCCTCAGCAGGAAAAGTAGATATTGGCTGTCCACAAGGTCCCTAGAAGTTGTTAAATAACATGATGCAATTTGCATGATCAGCATGGTACTTAAAACTGTAATGAACGCAGAGAGGAATAAAGTTGTGGGGGGAAAGGAAAGAAGGAAAGAAATTACACCCCAAATATATTTAGAACAGGGAAAAAAGCTTTCTACTCTCAATATATTCTTTGATTTTAGTTTCATTTTTATAAAGTGTTTGGTTTTTAATTAAGAGTCTACATTATGTTAAACTTTTAACTTTTCAATGTTCCTCCACAATCTTCATTAATAGGCATTAATATCTGTTGGTAAGCCAGGACAGGATCGGCCAGTGCCAACTTCATGATATTCAATTTAGTCTAGTTATAAAGCAGAGCTGAACATCTGCTGGGACTGATGCTGGGAGCCGGGAATGATGTTGGGAGCTTTGACTGAAGTTGGGAGCTGGGACTGACGCTGGGAGGTGGTCTTGAAGCTGATAGCTGGACTGATGAAGGGAGTTGGTACTGATACAGGGACTTGGGACTGAAACTGGGAGCAGGGACTCATGCTGAGAGTTGGAACTGATACTAGGAGCTGGAACTAATGTTAGGAACTTGGACTGATGCTGGGAGCTGGGACTGAAGCTGGAAGCTTGAACTGATGCTAGGTGCTGGGTCTGATGCTGGGAGCTGGAAATGGTGATGGGAGTTGAAACGGATGGCAGGTGTTGGGACTGATGTTGGGAGCTGGGACTAAATCAGGGAGCTGGAACTGATGCTTAGATTTGGGACTGATTCTGGGTCTGATGCTGGGAACTGAAACTGATGTTGGGAGCTGGGTCTGATGCTAGGAGCCAGGAGTGATACTGGGAGCTGGAAATGGTGATGGGAGTTGAAACGGATGGCAGGTGCTGGGACTGTTGTTGGGAGCTGGAACTGATTCTGGGATCTGAAACCTATTTTGTAAGTTGGGACTGATGCTGTGAGCTGGACCTGATGCTGGGAGCTGGGACTGAATCTGCAAGCAGGGAACTGGGACAAAGTCGCCAAGTTGGCTCTGCATGAGCATGTCTGGTCATAGATAGCTCACCTCTCCAGGCTGTAATGCTGCACCCCAAAACTGGTAAAACCCATACTTTGACAGACATGTTCAGCTCATGAACAGTTCTTGTGTCTTCATCACTGCAGGTTTTGTAGCACAGTAAAGATCTTTATCACCTTTTTAATGTTGTTCTATGGTTGTTAATAGTTTTAGCTGCATTTTTTGCATACTATTTTTAAATCTGTTACATTGTTTAGAAAATAAATAAACCATATTTTTAACAACTGACTTTAACCTGATATTGTGGTTGGCTGAGCTTTAATCAGCTCTCTAGTTATTTAATTTGTCAGTGTCACACATTGCAAAGTTAAATTTTAATTAATCCCAGCTGGGAAATTCTTTCTCTACATTTAACCCATCCTAGTTGCTAGGAGCAGTGGGCTGCCAGATCCCAGTGCTTGGGGAGCAGTTGGGGGTTGAGGGCTTTGCTGAGGGCCCGCAGTGGTTCACCTTTGTTGCCAGCCCGGTGACTTGAACCCAGGTTCTCCAGACCCAAGCCCACCTCTGTAACCAAAAGTTGATTAGCTTAACCAAGCATACTACTAGGCTGCCTAAAGATGTTGTGAACCTATTATTTGGAATATAATGACAGAAATGTACTTGGCCTAGAAGGCTTTGGGTTTGGTTGCAGTCATAATGAACCTTCTGTGGCTTGATCCCTTTAAAATGGTTTTCCATAACAGGGGCCATTGATGGGTTGGTTACACAGAACAAGAGTTTCTTATCAGCCAGTTCAACCAGTCCTGTTTGGTGATCATGAAAACCAGTCACTATAATGGTGATATGCTTTAGCATCAGAACAAGGAGGAATCTTGGAGGATGATGTTCGTCTGGCTCTAAGAAGTACCTCAGCATTACTCCAACATGCTTGATTAGTAAAGAGTCCTGAAGGCTGAACTGCAGATCCAACAGATCTCAGCACCCACCTTGTTTTTCCTCAGATATCATTAAACCGCCATGAAGACTGGCCTGAAACATGACTCTGCGTGACAAATGCAGTGTTGGAGTTAGTTGAGGTGGTCTCGGCGTGGAGGAGGCTCCCGGCTTTAACAGACGCTGTAGAGAAAACAAAAGTGTGAAACGAAAGCTTTTAAAAACGAAACCTGGGAGGTGATGAAGTCAGATAGCTAATCCTCATCTTATCATCCCAGTGTTTGAACACTGTTGATACTTTCTACGGTTGAGGATTTGTGGTTTAAACAAAGACAGCTGAGTGTTTTCTTTCTGTTTTCTCTTTTACTTAATCTGCCCTCAACAGTGACAGAGAAACCCCAAATTTTAGTGTCTTCTTTTACTATGTTAGCATCTGAACTTGATTTTAATGCCAAAAAGCTTCACTTTTGAAAACTAAAACATATCAAAACATATAAAGCACGCCAAAGACTTTTTAATATTTAATGATAAAGGTTTTTACTGGTTTCTGTGTCATCATGAGAGAATATATCCTCCAGTGGTGGAGGGGCTGACTTTCATTGGAAAACTATGAAGAATGTTTTTAGCAAAACAAAAACTTTCCACACTTGAACTGCTTTGTAAAGATGGGTGTTAATCTTTTTCAGTCTTCCGAATGTGAACACCCACTCCTGTGTTTTTTGGTCCTGACTGATCCAGAAGCGATGCTTTGTTGACCGGCTGTGGCTGGCCGCAGCAGTTCGTCATATCAAAGGCGTGAAGTCTGCTGGACCGCCGTTAACCGTGTCGCAAACAGCCAACCTGGAAGACACAGAGGATCTTTCACTGAGTCTACCAGAAGGCTCCACCTCAGTGCTTTCTACTGGAACATAAATGATGGAGAAAACCCAAAATTAGAGTTGTTATTCATAAACTTAGCCACTTTTACAAACGTCTGCTACATTATCAGGTAGGTTTAGGGTTCAGAGAGGCTGCCATAAATGTTTAATGTAGTACAAGACGTTATGGAAGCTGTGTTGAGTCAAAATTAGCCTCAAGCCTCAGGCCTACAAGGATTTGATTTGCTGCCTTTTAAGAAGATTTTTGTCAGGCGTGGATGACCAACAACTTTCTCCAGCTTAATAGCAATGAAACCATTAGCTCTCCGCAGCGAATAAAATCCTCCATTTCTTTTTCTGGCCAGATCATTCCCCTTTCCTCCTCTGTTACCAACCTAGGGGGCAAGTTTGACTCCCACCTAAAACTATATCCAACAACTATGTAAGACTGCATTTTTCCATCTGAAAACTATTGCCAAACTCCGCTCTCTGACAGGCGCTGAAAAGCTGCTCCACATCGTTGTCTCCTCCCGGCTGGACTTCTGTAATGCGCTCCTAGTTGGAATTCCTGGCAGGAGCCTCCATCTGTCTCCTCACTTCCCAACACATGGCAATGCACCTGAATCTTTACATTATATCCATTATTTATTCCCTTCTTTATAACTGGTGATGCTAAGCTACCTGTGTAGCCACAGCTGCCCTGGAGTGGACTGACGAAAACATGGCAGCCAAGCCTACGGCCTCTCCGACCACCACCAAACATTCATAGCCACATACAATGTTCAGTGCAATGCCAACACTGGAGGCAGGGAGGGTGCGGTATCTTGCTTAAGGACACAACGACAGATGACTGGGGGGAGTGGGAATCAGGCTGCCAATCTTCCAGTTATTGGACAACCCGCTCTAACACCTAAGCCACTGCTTTAGAAATTAAATGCATTATTATTATTATTATTATTAGTAGTAGTAGTAGTAGTTACAGGCACCCAAAATTGGTTTACCCACCCTTCTACTCTCTTATTTATAAAAATCAAATCAATTTTATTTATAAAGCACTTTTCATGCACAAAACAACAGTGTTTTATGTTACAGAAGCAATTTCTGCATTTTAAAGCAAGACTTCACACACAAAAGTATATAAAAGTAATTAAAAACACCTGATTATAATCTCTTTCACACAGTAACACACACCCACGCACACACAGAAACAAAGCGCATGTACTCTCCCTCCATCCCGTTCAGCCCTACATGTGCAGCAGTCCCTCCGTACTGTCTCTTATCTGAATTATGGTATAAAAATATTAAAAGTAATAAATATCTGGCAAGATGCTGCTGTGAGGAAACAGTATACAGTATGCCAGCAAAAGTCAGCCCACCCATGACCTGAGAGGGCTCTACTATAGGGACCACCCTGACCATGGCAGGCTGGGGTCCACACCATAGCTGTAGGACTGCAGTGCAGGACCCCCAGTCATCCAGACCCGGGCAGGCTGAAGTCCACACCACAGCTGTAGGACAGCAGTGCAGGACCTCCAGTCACCCAGACCAGGGCAGGCTGGAGTCCACACCACAGCTGTAGGGCTGCAGTGCAGGACCCCCAGTCACCCAGACCCAGGCAGGCTGAAGTCCACACCACAGCTGTAGGACAGCAGTGCAGGACCTCCAGTCACCCAGACCAGGGCAGGCCGGAGTTCACACCACAGCTGTAGGGCTGCAGTGCAGGACCCCCAACCACCCAGACAAAGGTGATCACTGTGGCAACAACCCCGTAGACCGAGTGGGTGGAGGATTCCCAGAAGGAAAACGTTTGAATTAAAAGCAATAACAAGATAAAAAAATAAACCTAAAAACACTAAGAATAAATATGACAAACAAGAATAAAGATACAGATAAAATAGTTAATAAAGATAATAAAATAAGACTAAACATTATTAACTGAATAAAATTCTGTAACGAATAGCTCAGGCAGGACAACAGACAACAGGCTGATATTTAACTGATTTATTAGGGATAAATAAATTCTTATAGCGGCTGGATCCGCTTAACAGGCTTAAATAAACTTGGCAAGAAAAGGGAATCATAAGACAATGATCTGGCAACAAGACAGGGGAAACGCAGGCAATATGTGCACAGGAGGTAATAGGGAACAGGTTGAAACAATCGGAGCAGGGTAGACAATCACGCTGGTGGAAAACACATAAAGGCAGGAAGTTAAAGGACCTGAAATGAAAGGAGAGTTAGGTACTTGAAAATAAAATAGTCAAGTCAGAACTGTAAACAAGACGTGACAGAGAAAACTTATAACAAATTCATTTAAAATTCTAAGCTATAAAGGTCTCTTTAAAATCCTCAACAGTCTCAGCAGCCCTGAGGATGTCCCGTAGTGGTGGAACATCGCACTAAGTCTTACTTCGAACCTTTGGAACAACTAAAAGGCTGGTACCAGAGGACCTCAGGGTACGCGAGGATCCATGCCTTAAAATCAGGTCAGATAAATACGAAGACCCAAGACTATTAAGACATTTATAAACCCTTAAAATCTGCACAAACATCCACTGTTGCAGAAATATTGGGCTAATATTCTTTTATTTATTTCAACTTTATAATTTAGTTTTGTCAGCCTTCAGGTGGTTTAATTAGGCAGAAAGGATGGAAAAGATTCTAAAAATATGTTGTAAGTTAATGTAAGACAGGGAAACTTCCAGAAAATTGGATCAAATTAATAACCGTTTTTTTATATACTCAGTTTATTGTTGGCTGGATTTGATAATAATGCTGCATATTAGTCACCTTCCACCTTAATAAAACATGTTCATTCATAAATATTTAGTTAAGTGAAGAAAGAATAGATAAAAGGTCAAATGTGAATAATCTGTCAGTTACTCTCACAACAATATTATGAAAAAAGTTCATAAGTCTGATAGTTTAAATATGCTAATTAAAATGATCTAATTAAATATGAAATCACTCACTTTAAATTATGGACGCACTGATACAGCGACCTAATATTTAGCAAGCTGTCATGCCTCCTCCACCAGTGCGCTCATCTTCCCCTGTCTACTGATCCCGGGTTCGGACTATAATACCCATGAGTCATCTGCCTCTGCCATCTTGGATGCCACCTGTGATCAATCATCAGTCTCATGAACAACACCTGTCCACATTGCTACTCATACCGTCAGTTCACCCTCATCTTGGTGTCGTCTTGTTTCCATGCTCCTGCAATCATTCTGCTGACCTTTCTGGATTAAATCTTCTCAAACTGCTGCCTGCGTTTGTGTCTGCCTTTACCCTGGTCAGAGCTTACACAACCTTTCTGTAATCAGCCAATCAGCTGACAGGATGACATCATTGATGGTGCAGGGTGGTGTTTATCTGCTACCACCAACTTTAACCTAAAACCAATATATTTAATATTTTTATGATAATCAAGGAAGTTTAATAAAGTTATTAAATATCAGTTAAGGCTAACTGTTTCTTTAATGAAAATTTATTACATTTTATAGAAAAAAGACAAAAACTCTATAAATCATCTGCTGGCATTAGTCAAATAGTCTGAAATGCTTTGATCAGTATAGACCCAGAAGTGGAGAACTGCTAAATCTCTGCTCTGAAAACTATTTAATCTTAACAGTCTGAAAGAAAAGGTGTAATAGAAGCAAAATAACCTAAAAAAAAAGCAAATTAAAAAAATAAAATGAAAGTCCATTGCCCTCTCACTCAGACGGCTTCAGATGGCTTTTACTTCTCCATGAAGACTGTGAGAGTACTCCACCCAGCACGGATGTTCACTCCAAGTGGACGGATTAGATGCCGCCACACAGCAAAGGGCAGGCCCCGGCCTTGGCTGGTCTGTGCCACCTGGCCCTTAGTCTCAAGGTGAAAACCAGATGACAGGCTGACAGTAGCTCCGAGGGCACGACAAGAAGACTTCCAGACCTGCGACACAAGCTGGGGTCCCCTTTAAGAGACAATACCCAGGAGAATGCCTTGAATATGAAACACATGCTGGGAGAGGAGGTCTGCCATTTCCATGGCATTGAGGTGTGCAGTCTTGGAGAATCTGTCAACAGTGGTAAGTATGGTGGTATTACCTTTGGATGGGGGCAAATCAATAACAAAGTCCAGCCACTAATTCCCTGCCGTCCTTCTCCATGGTCGGCTACCAGAATCTCCTGTTAATGAGGGAAAGGGTCCTGGTAGAACCAGGAGGACATACCACTTGAGATTAATGCCCCCATTGGACCACTGGGGAACAGACACCAGGGGCTCTGTTCTGGGGGCCATTACCTGCATTAAGATGACGTTGCTGAGCCTCTCTGACAACCTGCCCCACCTCCTGTTTAACGGCAGCCACCATGCAAGGAGGAAGGATGTTCTCTGGACTGGCAGGAAGATCTTCAGGAGCAAATATCCTGGAAAGGGCATCAGTTTTTGGTTCTAGGCCTGTAGGTCGGGGTGAAGTTGAACCTGCCAAATAAACAGAGACCAGAGAGCTGAATAGTGTGCATTGTTGTTTAGTGTGTGTTGTACGTGTAGTTTGTTGTATGTATAGTGTGTGTTGTATTTTTGACGTGTGTTCTTTGTGTAGTGTGTGTTGTATTTGTAGAGTGTGTTGTATGTTTTGTGTGTGTTGTATTTATAGTGTGTGTTCTTTGTGTCATGTGTGTTATATGTGTAGTGTGTGTTGTATTTATAGTGTGTGTTCTTTGTGTAGTGTGTTACATGTCTAGTGTGTGTTGTATGTGTAGTGTGTGTTGTATTTATAGTGTGTGTTGTATGTGTAGTGTGTGTTGCATGTGTAGTGTGTGTTGTATGTGTAGTGTGTGTTGTATGTATTGTGTGTG
>JBAGKM010000028.1:1784255-1797609 GCA_037177155.1 Melanotaenia catherinae | reverse complement strand
CATCCATCCATCCATCCATCCATCCATCCATTCATCCATCCATCCATCCATCCATCCATCCATCCATCCATCCATCCTCTATACTGCTTAGCTGCAGTTTCACCCAGCATTTAGCGGGTGAGAAACAGGTACCTGGACAGGTCACCAGTCCATTGCAGGACCAGAGAGACAAACAATCTCTCACACTCGCTCCCAGGGAGAATTTAGTGACTAATAAACCTAATATGATTGTATTTGGATGGTGGGAGGAAGCCGAAGAACCCAGAGAGCACCCACGCATACACGGGGAGAACATCCAAACTCCACACAAAAAGACCACCGTTTGAACCCCCCCACCCCCCCTTTATGACGACTGTGTGCTACCATGACAACATCAGTCCACTTTCATACTGATTAGAAAAGTTTCTCCAGGAAGGAACAAACATACTTTTTCCTTCACTTGGTGTTTCTGTGATGAACTGTGATAAATGGAAGCAACGTTATTCAGAGGTCAAAGGTAAAACAGAAGCTGGATCTGGACTGTACGTCTTCCATCTGCATGTCCTGAATATGATGATCCACACGTTACATAACTAGGTATGTGTGTGGATGCTCCAGTCCTTGACCTGGAAACTTGTACATATATCTTTTGGGTGGTGTAACCAAACAGTTCTTGCTGCTTGTGATATCTGGATGTTTTATTGATCCGTGCATAGAGAACTCTCCTTGATGAGACACTTAAAACTGCTTCACAAAGAAATCTGCCAGGACTCTGTGTCCCGTATCTACGAAGCGACGGAGAGTTGCATGATGTCCAAAGTGTCGCTGTGTTCTCGCTCCCCACTGATGACAAGATACTGGTTTGTTAGATAAGCTCAGGCAGGGAACAAACTGATTGGATCTTCTCTTATAGTTGGGTCACTGATTAAGGCAGCCTTGTTGTATAACGTCACCGGCTGCCAAGATCACACCAGAGGAGGAGCGGTTCAACACGGACATTGTTCTTCTCACACAGTGCTCCCATTGATAATCACTGAGGTCATGGCCATCTGTGAGCCTCCTTGAGACAGACAGTTATTATCAATTTATTTATGTGTGTCTGACTGAGGACTGTGTGAAGAAGGCGGTGTAAAGGTCATTTTTAAGTCTGCTCCGTCACCACCTGTAGCTGCATCAGCATTCAGCGGAGCGACACGCACCATCAGATCAGACTCAGTGACTTCTCTTCAGATGGACAAAGAGTGAGAAGCAGACATTAAATCAGCCCGATGGGGTAACTTTATTTGACACTGGAGGGTGATTAGAAAGTTGAAATAAACTTTTTTTTTCTCATAAAGACAAAGTCTGAATGTTAGTGAATTATAGTAAAAGGAAATAATTATTTTATTTTTTATTTTTATTATAGAATTACTTCTCTATTTAAAGGGAATGCTCAGTGATTAAATCAAAGTTTATGAAGATATACACTCAGTATACAAACTGATCAAGACCTCTGCAGGACACCCCAGTAAGCTGGTTAATGTTGGACATTACTGGTTTTTATCAAAGCAGCGTGATGAGGAAGAGGGTGTGGTATGCAGCAAAAGGCCCCAGACTGGGACTCAGACCCAGGCTGACTGGTTCTTCAGCCTCCATATGGGCTGCCTGCTCAACCAGTTTAGCTATCCAGTGCTTCCAGTCAGCAGGATCTTAATGATAATAATAACATTAAATATATATGTATATATATATATATATATATATATATACACCCAGTTAAATCAAATATCTCTGTGTAATTACGGTAAAATGTAACACATGGTCCTGGCAAAGCTTACCATTCAGCCTGCTTTTTTATTTTTATTCATCCTTGTACATTCATCAGGATTTTCTTTAAACCACATCGGATGTGTTGAGTATTTTAATTATTTATTGTAACAATGGCAAAGTAAGGATTATTTGTTTCTGGAGCAAACTGTATGTCAAATTTATGGAAAAATAAAGGGAAAAAACCACTGAACTGTTAACCATGTTTAAAGGCAGCTAATGAACAATGTGTGATTAGCAAATTCTTTAGATTGTGAGATAAAATGTTGAAGTGATGATAAAATACTTAAAAATGTCATTTTAACTGTATTTACAGCTTCTTTTCAGACACCAGCACACACAGAATACTTTTGACATTTTTTATTTATTGTGACACATCATTTATTTTTATGAGCATAAATGTTTCAGATGTAATTCGGTGTGTCTTCTTCAGTCTTTCAGGGGCAGGGTTTGGCATCAGCCACAGGTTCACAGCGGTCCACCACAGCCCGAACTTCCCCTATCTGAACACCATCGTACGTCCCAGAGATGGACGTCCACTGGGTCTCCCCATTCTGGTACGTTCTACTGAGCCTCGCTGTGTAGGGGATGTCAGCCTTGATCTTGCGTCCCTCCATATGGACCCTGCAGGAGTGGTTTGGTGGGACCGTGAGTTCCACAGACACAGAGTGGCTGAGCGACTCCACCACCGTCGTTCCTCTGGAGAACTGCAGCGTCTTCTCGCCACTCAGCTCGATGCCTCCGGAGCCGATGAGGGGGATCTTGGCCGTGATGCTTCCGGTGATGCCTAGCATGGTGGCTCGGCCGATATTCCAGGTGGTCTCCACCTCTGAAGTCTTGGAGATGGTAACTCTCTTCACAATGGCCTGGCACTCGTTGTTGGTGACTCCTGAGATGCGCATGGTCTCAGGAGGATACTGGAAGATGGCAACCTCATCAATGGCATACTTGACATCAGTAATGTGCTGAGTGTAGACGTCCCTGTTAATGGTCAAGACTTGGTATTTCTTATACCAGTACTCGTCACCCTCCCAGGGCAGGAAGAAGGCCTCAAACTGAGGAACAACCTTTCCCAGACCATACTTGTTCTTTCCAACATAGATACTAGTGCTTGTGCAGGTCCGGACTGAATGCTGTGGCACCGAACCATACGACCCTTCTTTCCATTCCAGGAACTCAAAGTTGTCTTTGTTGGTCAGGATCTCAAATTCAGGAGCATAATACTCCCGGTCTCCATACGGATAGCGGCAGTACGGGCCCAGGCTTGGGTTGTAGAAGCCAGCTTCACACTTGTATTTGCAGACGTAGTCGGTGCGCTTGGTATAGCCATTGTAGATGGAAACAGCTCCATTGGGAAGGGAGCCGTCCCAGGTCAGCCATTCCAGGTTCACATTGTCACCGAAGAGGAAGGACGACGGCAGATCCTGCTGCTGCTCCAGGTCAGCTGGAGACAGGGGTCCCAAAATGATGTTACCAGTTGGTTCTGGTACCGGGTCCTCCAGCTCAGGGTTCAGTAAGGAAACTGCATTCAGAGGAGACAAAAAAGCTGCTTCACGACACAAACTTTTATCAAATATAGTCAGATGTTTAGCATGAAATACACAGCTGTTATCTGACTTCCACAAACAGGTTTACCTTTTCTGTGCTGGACACCCTTCTTGATGATTTCCTGCAGGCTGGCTGAGGACAGGCCCAGCAGGGCCAGCAGCAACAACACTGACAGCTTCATCTGAAGGTCAAACACAAGCTATTAACTCCACACTAGAGGTGTAATGATTTCCTGGTAACTACTAATCCTTTTACACAGATGATGATTTAACCTTCAGTCCCCTGCAGAATGAATGACATGAATGCTGGAGATGGAGAATAAGTACATTAAACACTATACAGTTTTAACTCTGTCACAACATAAAGCAGAAGACACACCAACCTCTAAACTTAAACTACTGCAGACTCACACTGGTCATGTCATAACAGTCAACATCTAAACAGACAGATTAAGTGGAGCTAGGATGGATTTAACAAGTTCAATTTTAATTCAATCAGAAGACCTGAAATCCAGCGTGGACTTATGAACTTTATTTTTAACCAAACTCTGATAATATTGATGTATGTTTGCTTTTACAGCAGCTGTTTTACATAGTTAAGTCATTTTTTTTCTCTAAATGAGCCACAAACTTTTTCTCTATTTTACTATTTGCAATAAAATAGTTCACAAATTATAGATATTTTTTGTTTTTCAACCAGTTTAACTGGTTTTATCCCAATAAATGAATTGATCATGTCCATAAAGTCAATTAGAAATTATTCTACCGAACAAACATTTAAACGTACTTACCTACAACTGACTCATTTAGATGAATATAGCTAAATATATAACTATTGATTAAATCTAAGAACTAAAAATTTTGCTTTTTTAGAAGCTTAACAGGAGAGATTAACATAATCGATGTTCAGGTAGGATGACTGTCCGGCTCAGTGGTGTTTGGGTGGAAGTAAAAGGAGAAGTTGTCTTACCGTCCTGCTGCTCTTCAGTGAGTCCACCTTCAGTCTGTCTCAGCTTTATATACCTACTTTATGGTGGAACCATAAAACACTTTCACTGTGTCCTTCATCTGATTTTCAGTAATAATCACAGCTGAAGCAACGAGCCTAAGAGATGTTTTAATTACCGTCAAACCCAACGTGAGACAGAGAAGTACTGGAGGTCATTCCTGCCTGCAACCCTCAGGAATAATAATAATAATAATAATCTTTATTTGTATAGCACTTTTAAAACACAAAGTGCTGAACAGCACACAGCAAAGTGAGGTAATAAAATCAACAAAGTAAAGACACATGCAAGAGTACATTTAGACAGAAGTCTGACAATAAATAAGTCAGAAATAAAGTAAATAATAAATAAAAAGCTTATAAAAAGGCCAGTCGACATAAGTGTGTTTTAAGAAGTGACTTAAATGATGAAACTGATGGTGCCAGCCTTATCTCCTCAGGCAAGTCGTTCCAGAGTCGAGGGGCTCGGACCGAAAAATCTCGGTCATCTCTGGTCTTGAGTTTGGACCCTGGCACAGCTAAAAGGGACCTGTCTGAGGATCTAAGGCTGCGGGGAGGCTCGTAGGGTGTCTGTAACTCTGTAATGTGGGTGCCAGACCTAAACAAGCTTTAAAAGTAATCAATAAAACCTTAAAATCAATTCTAAAAAAGGCAGCCAGTGCAGAGAGGCTAAAACAGGGTCATATGTTGTCTTCTGCGAAAACCAGTAAGAAGCCGAGCTGCTGCGTTTTGAACAAGCTGGAGGCGAGAGAGGATTTATTGTCAAGACCGGAGAGGAGGGGATTGCAGTAGTCTAGTCTGGAGAAAACTAGAGCATTGATAACTTTTTCTAAATCGAGCTGGGAGAGGACAGGTTTGATTTTACTGATGGTGCAGAGGTGAGGGAAACAGGACTGGGTGACTTTTTTGATTTTTTGTTTGAGGTTGACATCAACCTCAGACAGATTTGATCTTTAGTTTCCAGATGAGCTTCATTAAAAGGAAACTACTGAAGGAGGTTGTTTCACATCATGAAGACAGTCCCAGTTTCTATGCAGTCTGGGGAATAATAAGACCTTCCTGGAGATGAAAAGATTTAAATAAAGAAATTAAAACATTTGACATTTCAGGAAAACTTCAGTGAGATCATCGTACCATTAAAACCTGAGCGTGTGATTCAGAGAGTAAACCGGTTGGTTTAGATGAAGGCGAATGAAGGAAAGTCTCAGGAAAGCGCATCATATTCAGAGATCAGTTGATGAGCAGCACCAGGTATCTGTAGCTGCTGGTGAACCTCTCCATCAGGATCCTCCAGAGGCTCCAGGTGTACATAAACCATATCTAGAACTCCCTTAACCTTGGATGGTCCGGATGGATGGAGGACTGGATGGTCCGGATGGATGGAGGACTGGATGGTCCGGATGGATGGAGGACTGGATGGTCCGGATGGATGGAGGTCTGGATGGTCTGGATGGTCTGGATGGATGGAGGACTGGATGGTCCGGATGGATGGAGGTCTGGATGGTCCGGATGGATGGAGGACCGGATGGTCCGGATGGTCCGGATGGATGGAGGACTGGATGGTCCGGATGGATGGAGGACTGGATGGTCCGAATGGATGGATGGAGGACTGGATGGTCTGGATGGATGGAGGACTGGATGGTCTGGATGGATGGAGGACTGGATGGTCCGGATGGATGGATGGAGGACTGGATGGTCTGGATGGATGGAGGACTGGATGGTCCGGATGGATGGAGGACTGGATGGTCCGGATGGATGGAGAAAATGCTGAAAATTATACCAAATGTCATCTTCACACATATATCGCAATGAGACAGGAAGCTCATTTTAAAGTGGACTGGGATGAATATACATTAAAATGGTCACTTTAAACATTTTCTACTGTTTTGATGAAGCTTAACAATTTTCACAGATTCAGACTGTAGAATGATCAGAGCATCATAAACAAGGATTTCAGGACTCATTAAGCAGTAACAGACAAAGATCATCAAACAAAATGAAACTGAGGGGAACAAATAACTCTAAAACCAGACATACAAATACAAAGACAAAGTGGTAAATGGGGGCTGAACGCCGGGGAAAGTACAAAGTGAAAATGTCTTCAGGTAATCAGCCAGCTGCAAACAGGTGTGAAACAAAAAGGAAGGAGAAAAAAATAAAACAGAAAACAAGAACATGTTCAAGTATTAAAACAGGAAAATAAAGCCAATTAACCCCCTCCAAGTTTCTCTATTCATATATCCCACCATTTTATTCTTCTCACCAGAGACGTGAGCAGAGGAAGAGAGGATAAGAGAGGACAGCAGCTGTAACATCTGCATCGTGTTTCCTGCTGTCTCTGACTGCTTCTTTCAGGTGAGCATTAAAGGTGTTTTCCTGATGTTTAAAATGAAGTGAGTTTACATTGTGGTGCTAACATCTCAGGCTGATGCTGAAAAGACTCAGAAAATTTCACTCTTCTCTTCTCAGGTTGGTGCATTCAGGAATTAAACAGATTAGAACTGATTAAATCTGATTTTCGGATCACAGGCAAAAAGATGGAGGAGCCAGGACCTGAGATGGCCTTGTGACAAAGTTCTGCTATCATTGCTATCATTTGTTAGCAAGATTAGACATAAAATTAACAGATAAATTAAATAAATCTTAAAGAGCAGAAGCATGAGAAAAAGAAAAGTCCTTAATCTCTTCGCAGATCAGGATCTTTATCCTAACAGTTTTGCATCCAATACAGCATTTTCATCTTGAAGTAACCAGAGCTGTGGTAAACTAAATCATCACCGCTCAGATTCAGGATGATTCTTCACTATGGGGAGATCATTTTGCCATTATAGAATCTAATTATTAAATAATTCCACAAACTGTGGCAAAAAAAGAAAGAAAAAGATATTCAATGGCTGCCATCCCAGCAGAAAATGACCCCCCTGACCCTGCGATGGATGGATGGATGGATGGGTGGATGGATGGATGGACGGATGGATGGACGGATGGACGCATGGACGGACGGACGGATGGATGATGGATGGATGGATGGATGGATGGACGGATGGACGGATGGACGCATGGACGGACGGACGGATGGATGATGGATGGATGGGTGGATGGATGGATGGACGGATGGACGGATGGATGGACGGATGGACGGATGGACGCATGGACGGACGGACGGATGGATGATGGATGGATGGACGGATGGATGATGGATGGATGGATGGATGGATGGATGGACGGATGGACGCATGGACGGACGGACGGATGGATGATGGATGGATGGGTGGATGGATAATGGATGGAAGGATGGATAGATGGATGGAAGGATAATGGATGGATGGATGGATAATGGATGGATGGATAATAATAATAACCGGACTTTTCGGGGGATATTTGTTTGTATTGATTTCCTTGGTTGTCAACGTGGTGAGAAAATCGCTCCATTACATAAACATTTCGACTGAAACGTCGATGTGTTCAGGACTTATTTTACCAGCTGTTAGTGTTGGATTTTAAGAAAACCTCACAACTTTTGAGGTTTGTAGAAAAATTTGTTTAAAAAAATTTAAATATACCAAAAACATGCCGCAAGTAGTAATAAACCTGTACCAAGGTTTGCACAGCTGTGCAGAACTTTCTTTATGTTAAACCATCGTGTGTTCAGTGGAGTAACATCTAGCATGCTGTAGCATCTAAGGTGAATGACTGTACTTGTACGGCTGAGTTACCGTGCAGACTTGTTTAGGCTCATGTTGTGTGATTTCCATATACCAGCACATTTAAACATCTTTAAATGAGAAGTAGAACCAAACACCTCCCTTCAATAAATTACTCAAACAATAGATTTTCAGTTGAAAATCATTAAAATCTCGCCTTCTGGGAGGTGATAGGGCTGTTTGAAGGAGCTGCAGTTGCCTTCTTTAAATTTCAGCAGAGTCAGATCTTTCTTGTTTTTAATGATCTGATGCGGGACTGTCACCTCCACACCACCTCCACCGCCACCTCCACCTCCCCGAGCCGAGCCGAGCCATCCTAACCACGGCAACTGGAAAGCATGCATAGCTAACATCCTGAGGGATTGTGTGCAGGCTTTTGTCTGGCTTGCAGGCTCAGTGAGAAGACTTGATTGCTCCTTTGGCATCATCCCCGATCCACCATCTTTTTTTTTTTGTTCTTTCTTCGGATGGCCCCGCCGTACATGCATAATATGAAAGGTTTTCCCAGGGCCAGGCCAGTTAAGATTCATTTTAAACTGTTTACTTGGGCAAAACAAAGAGCCATGGTCATGGGTGTTATCTGCTGATTTATTGGTGAAACAGGGGAAAGAAAGAAGCGGCAGATATGCAGCAGCGAGGAGATGCACTTAAAAATCATTTCTTTCACTGTTACTCCTTCGGCCCTCTCAGGCTGGACAAAAAGATGGAACAGTGCTGGCACCGTGCACTCCTTTCACTCAGCACAGCTCATCATTGTGTAGGGAAAATGAGCCTATTTCCATAAGCGATTGGGAGGACAAAGAATTAAACAAGCGTGCATTCAGAGTGACAATGAGAGAAGAACAAAAGGTTGTCCTGGATTGTCTCTCTGTGGGCATTCCTCATGTTACAGTGAAGCGGCTTTTGATCCCACATGTTAACATCAGAACAAAGAGGAATTAAAGCATGAAAGATGGTTCATAAACTAGATTTATGTCACTTTAAAGTTGGTTTTCATGCTTGTCTTCCTGAAAAAGTCCTATTTTTCTTAGATTGGATGTTTTGAACACCAGAAACTCGTATTGGATAAACATGGATTTGAACCTCTAAATGTGGGTACTTCCAGGAAGTTTTGGCACAAGGGGATCCTACGGTGGATATGTTGAGAATGTTTTGTTGAGATGTCTCTATTATCTGCATATTACAGTTATGACAAAGAAATTACACCTGTAAGAATTCTAACTATAATGTGTGAAGAAATAACTACCCATCCATCCAGGCTTGTGTTGTGGAGGCAACAGATTCAGAAGGGAGACTCAGACTACATCCTCCTGGTCGATTCATGGTTGTAGCCAGGCCAGAAGGGATATAAAACTAAAAAAAAAAAAAAATACTAGTAGGCAATGCCCAGGAACCCTCTAAGGATAGGTGACTCAGAGACATCCTGATCAGATGCCTGAGGAGAAATGAAGAGAGGCTGACTAGCTTCAGGCTGTGAACCTCCCCAGTTCATACTGAAGATCTTGTTCTGAGGGAGCAAACAGAACCACACCATCTTGACTTTTGACTTTTAAATGTTTAAATGGTCTGGCTTCTCCCCATCCTTGTAAAGCTCTGAGGTCACAAGATCTCTGAGGTCAGAAGGACTCGACTCCTGACTCGGGGAGACGGAGCTTTTTCCTCAGCAGCCCTAAACTCTGGAATGGTCTCCCTCTTTATGTGAGGTCTGCCAGAACCTTGGAGGATTTTAAATCTCTTTTAAAAACTCATCTTTTTACGTTGGCTTTTAACTCCAGAGAGCAGGATCTTCAGGCTTTTTACTATCGTTTCTCTTTTACTGTTTTATTGTTGTTTTGATGTTTTGTTATTTTACCTGTGCAGCACTTTGGGTACCTCTTGGTATGTGAAAGTGTTATATAAATAAAGATAGATTTGATTTAAATTCACTAAAGATTCCCTTTTCTTCTAGAATTTACCTAATATTTTAGTATTTTGTAGTACTTTTGTCATTAAGTATTTCCTTTATTCTAATGAAAATACTACGTTTTCCATCGAGATTGTTTCTTTGCACAACTGATGCATGGATGGTTTAAAGAAATGAAAGAAGAAAACGGAATAATAATGTTTTTTTTCTTGTTTCATAAAATCTTAGATGGAATCAGCAACACCTAACAGGTCAATTGTATTAATATATTGAATGTCAGTTTTATTTAGAAAAAAAAGGACTTGTTCAGGACCGTCTCATCTGGAGACGTTTGGTCAACTGGTTGCTGGTGAACCAGTGTTCATTTGGACAGTAGGAGGTTCACTCTAGGTCAGATTTAGCTACTTTCTTTATTTTTCTGACGGTATTAGCAGCATCTTGACACGAGGAGCTGCTGAGTTCTGTGCAGATACGGTGATGAAACGCTGAGGGCTGTTTTTGCATCATACCGTCTGCTGTGGGGCTGAGGTTGCTAGGACAGCCAGTTCTGACAAACAGGCAATCATTTGAAGTTGGAGCAACTTGCAGGGTGGAAATGTCTCTAAGTCTGTCAACCAGCTGCATGTCCTTTCAGCCACTTCCTGACTCCTCCTGTCGCCAGCGACGCCAGTCTCTAACATCCTCATCGAGGCGGTGATGCCACAGGGAAGCGATGGGGGAGGATGGAGAGGCCATCTGAGGACACTGGTGAGTTCCACCATGCCTTAGGAGGATGACGATAAAGACCAATCCTCTCTATCCTCTGGATGTACAACAGGAAGGTCGGGTGAAAGAGGGGGAGGGGCTGCAGGACTCGGCCTCTACCAGGTGAGCTGCTGAGCAGGTTTTCACTCTAAAGGATGTAAACACATCAGGTATTCAGTCGGTTTTTGCAGTCCTGACACTCCCTCATGCCTCATTCATGGAGCACTAACACACATGCATACACTCCTCCCTCTGTTGGCAATTCAAAGCACACACACACACACACACACAAAACGGGGTGGAAGCTTTGTGGGGAGAGGAGGATGTCATGAGCCCCCCACTGTGCTTCACACTGCAGTTCAGCGATGCTGCAGGATGGGACGTTGCATGATTTGTGTGTGTGCATGCATGTATCTGTGTGTTCTTTCTTCTAATGTACTCCTGCTCTCAGACACACACTCATTGGAGTGGCCCCCTGCTACGTTCCTATCAGCGTCAACAGTGAATCTGCGCGCTCAAGCAGCAGTAAAGCCCTGAAAATCTCACTCTGCTGACCCTGCGTGGACAAAAAACTGCATCTAATTAGTGGCGCATGCAGTCCCAGCTCTCCCGGTGCGGCGCTCCCTGGCAGCGGCCGCAGACATTCACAAAAAGCAACTGGAACGCAGGCCAACTTCTCTTAGAGATATAAAGTTTTTTGACAGCTTGAGCCTTTTTGGGGTGACGTGCTGCAAAATGTACAAAGGGGCTGCACTTGAGTCGTGCGACCAGCCAGCCGGCACTGTGAAAAACAAATTTCTGTCTCTGTGGACGTGAGGCCATGCCAAGTGCAACATGTTGGCCCATCCGCACAGCCTTTGGAGGGGGTATAATGCATTCTTACTGCTGTCTGCTGCCAGGCCTGAACCCTTAAAGCATAATGAGTGTCTGTTTTCAGATTTGCTTTATTTTCTCAGTTACAACACTGAAAGTCTTTCTGGAAAAATAAACCCAAACTTCAACAAATGTGTCTATTAATTCTGAATGTTGGAGGTTATTTGGAGGTTTCCATTAATTCTTTTTTTTGCAGTCCCAGCATCTTGTGTTCATCTGCAATAACAGCAGGTAAACAGAATATTACAATAAATAATTTAACATGTCTTTAGGTTTAATTGCAGACAACCAACTGCTACACCTGTACAGACACACAAAAGAGAACTGCTGAGACGTCCTTGAAAACATGGTCTCGAGCAGGATATGACATGGAACTAGGCGCTGCTGTGGGACGCTGGAGAACTGGAGAAGACTTGGGCTCGGGCATTGGATGCAAGAGTGCTGGAGAAGACCTGGTAGCCGATGTGGGATACTGGAGCATTGCAGAAGACCTGGAGCACTGGAGAAGACCTGGAGCACTGGAGAAGACCTGGGCACTGGCATGGGATGCCGGATGGCTGGTGAAGACCTGGGTGCTGGAGTAGGACACTGAAGCGCTGGAGAAGATCTGGGTGCTGGAGTGGGACACTGAAGCACTGGAGAAGGCCTGGGGCGCTGGAGAAGACCTGGGTGCTGGTATAGGATGCTGGAGCGCTGGAGAAGTCCTGGGAGCCGACGTGGGATACTAAAGTGCTGGGGAAGGCCTGGGTGCTGGCATGTGACCCTGGAGTGCTGGAAAAGACCTGGGCGCTGGTGTCGGACACTGAAGCGCTGAAGAAGATATGGGCATTAGCATGGGACGCTGGACCGTTGAAGAAGACCTGGAAAGCTGGAGAAGACCTGGGCACTGGAGTGGGACACTGAAGCGATGGAAAAGATCTGGGCACTGGCATGGGACGCTAGACCACTGGAGAAGACCTGGAGCGCTGGAGAAGTCCTGGGAGCCGATGTGGGATACTGGAGTGCTGGGGACAGCCTGGGTGCTGGCATGTGAACCTGGAGTGCTGGAGAAGGCCTGGGCACTGGCATGAGATGCTGGACCGCTAGAGAAGACCTGTGCACTGGAGTGGGACACTAAAGCGCTGGAGAAGATCTGGGTGCTGGAGTGGGATGCTGAAGTGCTGAAGAAGGCCTGGGTGCCGGTGTGGGACATCTCGCTGCTGGAGAAGATCTGGGCACTGGCATGGGACGCTGGAGTGCTGGAGAAGACCTGGGCGCTGGAGTGCGACGTTGAAGCTCTGGAGAAGACCTGGGCCCTGGCATGGGACTTGTAGCTGGTGGCGGCACTGGAGACATGGAGCATGGAGCTGGATGTGATACTGGCGACGTGGGCCATGGAGCTGGAGGTGATAGAGGAGTAGTGGGATGTGGAGCTGGATGTAACACTGGAGATGTGGACCATGGAGTTGGCAGCAATGATGTGGGGCAAGGTCATTTGGAGCCTTGCCTCCTTCCACTGCTGTGGTCCATGCAGACCCATGAGATGTGGGTCTCTCAGGAGGCATCCAGGCTGCCAATCAGGTCCCCAGAATGGCAATGTCTAAGGAGCATCATCTGCCCGGATCTGCATTACAGATCAGTGTCTTTGTCACAACTGACCAATACCGGTACGGATCTGTTTTCTGACTTTGGTCGGATTTGGACCATGGATGGATGAATGAATGAATGAACGAATGAATGAATGAATGAATGAATGAATGAATGAATGAATGAATGAATGAATGAATGAATGAATGAATGAATAAATAAATAA
>JBAGKM010000028.1:1746776-1759121 GCA_037177155.1 Melanotaenia catherinae | reverse complement strand
CCGGTGATATGTGGCTGTAGAACCGATAATATGTGGCTGTAGAACCGATAATATGTGGCTGAAGAACCGGTGATATGCGGCTGAAGAACCGGTGATATGCGGCTGTAGAACCGGTGATATGTGGCTGTAGAACCGGTGATATGCGGCTGTAGAACCGGTGATATGTGGCTGTAGAACCGATAATATGTGGCTGTAGAACCGATAATATGTGGCTGAAGAACCGGTGATATGTGGCTGTAGAACCGGTGATATGCGGCTGTAGATCAGCTCACTGTGGGTTGGAAAGCCCCTGCAAGGTTCAGGACTGAAATGTCAGACTGAAGTCTGAAGCAGCATGCTATGTGTTTGAATGAAATCTTTGTGAAAGGAAAACTGACAAAATAAAAGAATTAATGTTTTATGTAGGCCTTGAGCCCTAGTCTCCTTGGTCAAAGTCCAGGTTAAAGTCCTAGCAGAAAGTCCAAATTAAAGCACTGGATCAAACATGCTGATTTCCTAGTTCAAACTCAAGTCTCAGCCAACTCTGACTTTCTCTTTGTTACTTCTGCAAACAATTACATGCACTTTTTCTTAATTTTGGGGTTCCCGCACCAGTGAGACAGAACCTGACATTGGCATTTTTCCTGTAGTGGACTGGCGGGTTTAACGTGATATTTGGGTTGATCTTGTGCAGAACTGCTGTAAATTCTCAGAGTGACACTTTTCTGGAGCTGCAGAAACAGCACATGAATGTTTTCCAGGAGTTTGTACGATGTTCTGATTTCACAAGACACAAAATTATCCTGAAACGGTACTTTTGCATTTAGAGCAGCAGGAATAAGGCAACTGCCTTTAGGTGCAGGAGATATACAGTCTGTTTTGTTTATATATGAAATGGAGGTATGAAGAAAAGCCCATAATTCAGTCTGACATGCTTGGCATCTTTGAAATATTAGCTAAAACTAAATTAAGTTTCATTTAGCGTTGATGAAGTCACAAAAAGCACATGTGGCTGAAGATATTGAGAAAAATGGATCCTAAAGAAGCACTTTAAACACAATCCCTCTTTGCCATAACTCAACCTGCTGAGGGAACCTGTGATTAAGATGTACAGAAAAGAAACCTGTCATTTTTCATCCCAAGCTGCTGACAATTTCCTGTGAGAGGCGACTGCCACAGTGAAGGAGGCGAGAGAAACGCAGATTCATACAAGGTGATATATGGGACAAAGGAGATTCAATTTGTCTGTAGCTCTGCGTGGCTGTGTGAACCACACAGCTGGACTCTGTTAGAGCCCGTGGCCTCAAACAGAGCAGTGGTTTTCTCTCCGCCACACAAAAGGCAGCACATAAAAAGGATCATGTGCACTCTCACAGAGACAGCATCATTTTTTCTGCATGCTTTCTCCCTCTCTCTCAGCTCGGATCTGTTTGAAATGCCGCCACTGAAAGAGGTACATGCCAAGAAAGATGTGGAAGAGCAACCAAAACACATAGACATGCGTGCAAACAGGAGTTCTTGTAGATGATTGATGCACGAGGTGGACAACCTGTTTTCCCTCCAAACTCCTCGCTCTGTCAGGGCCTCTTGAAATCACATCTGAATGCATAGAGTACCCCCTAGGAATCATTTTTCAGTGCACCGTAAGCTTCAGTAAAACTCCTTCAGTGACTCTCTCACTGTCATGATGTTTCCCACCAAGAAATGAAAAAGCATCTTGATGAATGATGGGAAAGTTTGTCATCTAACTTGTGGTCATCTATGTCAAAGGGGGCATTCTTCATAAAACCACAATGATTCCTACTGAACTAACAATTACAGGAGCTCAAAAATGGTAAAATTCAACGCAATCCCTCCCCTTTGGCTGACCACTTTACCCATCTGTTTTGGCTCATTAACTGGGACTGGGCCAGTATTCTGGTTGAAAGTTTTACTCAACCAACCCTCCAGCTTAAAATATTTGCCTTGTTGGTTTGATACTAAACCTGGCTGTAATTATATAAAAATGTGAATCGAGCGCACCCTTTAACCCACACTGGAGGTGTATAATGTCTTTGAACAAGCAGGCAAACACAAGACATATACAGCAAGTTTGAGCTGGGACAGTCCTAGTCCGTTTGCTTTTCTGACCTTTCTGTATGACCTGTTTCCCCCTCCAAGTATTGTCTTGTACCTCCTGTCCCCAGCCTGGTAGTGCCTCTTTCCTGTGGCTTCCATGGTTTCTTGGCTCTTGACTGTTTTATCGGATTGGAGTTGGATTCTGGACCAGCATTCTTGTTCCTTGTTGGATGGATGGAAAGGAATACCGGACCTTAAGGAATCCCTGTCTGAATCTGAAGTAATGGATCCCTGTTAATCCTCCTGTTTACCTTCTATTCACCTGTTGCCCACAGAGGATACCTGTAGGATCACATCACACCTTTTGGTACGTTCCCATCACACCTATTGGTACATTCTTATCACATCTGTTGAAAAAACTCTGCAAACAAAGACTAAAATGATTTAATATTCCTATGTATAGAGCAGTTTTTAGTGGAATATTTCAAACCTTTTCTGCTTTTCATGCACTGTAGATATAACAGTGGGATAAAGTTGGCATAAACATTCAACACCTGTGTGTTGTTGCTGCTCGGCCTTTCCTGGGAACATGAAAGATTTTGATGATAACAAATCAAAAATAGTGATCGCTGCAAACAGACTAAACAAATTGTGACACAGCTGTGTTGGTCTGAAAGTTACCGGCGTTTGGGAAACATTGACCTGTTTACTGTAACTTCCAGTCTGGACTTGCAGACTTGAAGTTCGTTACTTCACTTAAGTGACAAACTTCACCACAGTGAGCCCTGAGGGAGACAGTCTGGGGAGTGACACACTAACCACCAATTTATTTCCTTCCTTGTTTTTATGTTAGTCCCTTTCCTGGAAAGTTCATCAACAACAGCTATTAAACATGTTTTAACTGGATTTCCATAATTTTGCAGGATATTGTAGTTATTCTGTGAAGCTGCACACTCACCATCCTCTTTATAAGCTCCACCTGTTCACTTGCTTGTTAACACTAATATTTAACAAGACCAGAAACAGATCCATGTTACTGCACTGTGGATCAAGTTTTGACACCAGTCCTACAGGGACCAAACAGACCTTCTCAGGTGGGTCAGTACTCCATACCCTCAAGGATGGTCAAACACCTTCTCCAAGTCCATAATGCATGTAAAGGCTGGTCGGGTGAACTCCCTTGCCCCCTTCAGGACCCTGCAGATTCCACTAGAGCTGGTCTACTGTTCTACAACAAGGACGAACACCACAATGCTTCTCCTGAATCCGAGGTTTGATAATCTGATGGAAACTCTTGTCAAGGACGTCCGAATAGACCTAACTAGGGACGCTGAGAAGTGTGATATTCTTGTTGTTACAATACACCCTCCAGTCCCCCTTCTTAAACAGGGGGTCCACCAGGATCCAGGGTAAGTGTCCCTGATGTGATGCTGCAGAGGCGTGTCAACCAAGACAGCCCGACAACATCCAGAGCCTTGAGAAACTCTTTAAGGATCTCATCCACCCCCAGGACCCTGCCATAGAAGAGATTTTTAACTAACTAGGAGATAAGAGAGCCCACCTCAGAGTCCCAAAACTCTGCTTCCTCGTCAAAAGATGTATTGATAGGACTGAGAAGGCCTTTGAAGTATTCTTCGTAAATAATAAGGTCTAGTAGGACTCCTTCCTCAGTTTGATGGCATATTTCTCAACAAATTCAGAGATTACTGCCATGACAGGCTCCAACTACCTTATGGCCACAGCTCTGGTCAGCCGCCTCGGCCATTTGGACTCAATGTTCCCTGCCTCCCTCAGGATGTAGTCAAAGTTCTGCCTGAGTTGAAGTTCTTTCTGACAGGGTACTCTGCTAGACATTACCAGCATCTCTTCAAAATATGCTTGGGTCCACCATGCCTGACTGGCATCTTTTCCAACCACCACCAGGTGGTGATCAGTGACAGCTACGCCCTCCTCTTCATGTGAGTGTCCAAGACATGCCAGCTCAAGTCTGATTACATGACTATGAGTCCATCATCGAACTGGTTCATTTGTGCCCCCTATTACATCTTTAAATTGGGTATGTCCATTTTAAATGTCTTTCCTCTCATACTTTCACGCATCCTCTATGCTGTCATAGTTGTTAGCCTATACATCCATCAGAGGGCAGTGCAGGGTTCAGAGTTCACCTCAGATTTCCAACGTTAGTTTCAGTATTCATTTTCAGCATAGAGCATAAATGGGCCTTTAGAGTGTCCTGGTGCTAGGTGCACATGTAAGTATGTGCTTCATACCAGGAGCAACTCCAGAGTAGAAGAAGATCCACCCCCTCTCAAGGAGACTGGATCCTGAGTGCAAGTTGTGCGTTGAGGCAAACCTGGTCATGTTTAGCTGGAACCTCTTGAGTTCAGGTTCGTTACTCGCCACAGAAGTGACATTTCAATCCTATAGCCAGCTTCTGTAGCTGTGGATTGAACCACCATGGGCCCTGCCTTTGGCTACCAACCAGCTCAAACTGCACCTGACCTGCTTGTCTTTCCAAAAGATAGAAAGCCCATGGTGAGCTTTATTTCCCTAATATATAGGCTAATGGAACATCTGCCGACAGGTTCAAGGAAGAGAGGCCAAGTTGGAGTACTGCATTTACGAGGAGTCATGGAAACATCAAAGCTTTTCATCCATTCAAATCTAAGGAAATTTGTCCTTACTGTGGTCTAGGCCCATATTGTCGAATCAAAAGTAGAAGATTGACACTGAGTCAAAAAGAAGATTTAATGCAGTTTGTTTCCTTAGGATATGGCAAACCTTTACAATGGTTCATTCCTGTAAGTTTTCAGACATAAACTCCTCTGAAGGGTGTAAGAACAACATAAAGTAAACGTAAGAGTGAAGCAAATATTTGGCTTGGTTAAGAAGGCTGAGTTCAAAGAGGTAAAAAGTTGAACTTCAGAGACAGTTGGAGCAGTGTACCCGTCTGGTTCTGTGCGTTTGTCTTAATTTTACACATTGTCGTCCCTACAGCTGGCGGCTATGTTTTCATTGGATGAACCAAATTAGAAGACGCTTAATTTGACAATTCCGTCAAGGTGAGTTTGCTTTCATCAGTTATCGTCTTCATCTTTACATCTTCCTCTCCTTCTGCAGCAGATGGACACACAGTCCACCCCTCCTCCTCCTCGTCCTCCTCCTCCTCCTCTCTATTTGCATTGTCTCACAGACTCTTTGGAGAGATAAGCTTCGTGGATTTCTTCGCATACCAACCTCATGAACTTGACCCACAGATGAATCTGTCAAAGGAAAAAGCTTGGGTGCCCCCCGTCTTTCCTCCCCCTCCCCTTTTACACCCCACCCCCCACTGAGTTTTGTTTTCCTTTTAACCGTTAATTATTTGAAGCTTTTTCATTGATGATGCGAAGTATTAATTAAATGTGATTTCATTGCTCAGATTGTTAAGTCTTTCTTTAGTCACACTATAAAAAAATCTATATACATTTTGAAAGACAAAATAAAAGATGGGTGGTGAAAGAAGTCAGAATTTTAAATAAAAAAGAAAAAAACTGTTGTTGACACATAAAGATGCAAATCTGTTCAAGAATTCAAGCAAACATTAATCTCACGTTTTATCAGTATATTTCTGAGTAATTAAGTTTTCAGAGATAATATCCATTTTAATTGCTGCAGTTCACAGCGTTGTCTTTCAGTCCAGTTTGTGTAGATTTCATCTAATTTCTTAAATGCATTTGCAGCAGGATCTGCACCCACTGTCCACTTCATCAGCTTCACCTGTTCACCTGCTTGTTAATTAATACAAATATCTAACCAGCCAATCGCACGGCAGCATGTAGTCATGTAGATATGGTGAAGACGACTTGCTGAAGTTCAACCTGAGCTTCAGAATGAGGTAGAAAGGGGATTTAAGAGACCTTGAACGTACCATGGTTGTTAGTCTGAGTATTAATTGGGATTTTCACCAACAACCATCTCTAGGGTTTCCAGAGAATGGTCTAAAGAAGAGAAAATATCCAGCGAGCAACAGTTGTCTGGACCTCTGGATCTAAAAATCTTATTGCAGGTCTGGCTTGGTGACCCTGATCCATCCTTTTGTCCTGCTGCTAGAGGCCGAGGTTGCTGGGGGACATCCCATGATGCACTGAGGTCCTCTCTGCTGGGGGACGTCCCATGATGTTCTTGGTAGAGCAAATCTATCAAGCAAAATATGGCACACAGACCAGGTTAGGTTAGGATGCTGGACAGGACAGGGTAAAAAAAAAAATAAAATTTAAAATAGTCCACGTCTTTGGTGTCATCAGATGTCCAACCAGCGACAACGTGCGCTCTGCAGACCCAATGTCGGGGCATTGTCTTCCATTTTGCACGGCCAATCACGTTGACTGAATCCAGGCTGCTTGCTGGTGTTTCTTCACAATAAAACTGTGAAAATGTATTCCCTGTTCATGTGCCTGCTTGATTTGAACAGTCAGATACACAACAGCTGTCCAGCCTCTGGCATGCAAATTGCTGGGTTAGTTAGGCTGCTTACATGCTAATTTTCTGGTATAGGCGGCGGCTCCCTGCAACCCTGAATTGCGATATAGAAAGTGAATGAATCACAATAAATTTCTTAGTAAAGATGTACACTTGGAGTTCCCCAAGGCCTCATGTTGGGCTACATGCTCCCACCAGCTCAGACCCTGAAAACAAGCCCAACTTCTGATTGTAATTATGCTGATGACACTGTGTATTATTGTCTCACCAGGGGACTCAGTTCAGTTTGTGTCTCGGTCAAATCAATACCTGAATGTCCCAGAAGTTTCTTTAGCTAAATAAAAATAAATCTGAAAATTATTGTGTTTGGAGGCAAAGATTAATGTCCAGCTTCAGTCAGCTTTGTTAAAACCAATGGATCAATCCAGAAAACTTGGTGTAAGTTTGGACTCTGAGCTCAATTTTAACAGCCATAATAAGCAGGAACCAGATCAACCTTTTATCACCTGACTAAGAGACCTAGAATACGTAGACTGATGGTTCGCTTGATTCAGAAAAACGTCATTTGTTTTCAGTAGGCTTGACTACTGTCATCCAGTTTTAAATCTCTCTAAGACATCTGCAACTGATCCAAATCTTGCTGCTCGTATCCTCACAAAGACTATAATTGGTTTTGTTTCTGTTGGTGTTCAAGGCTCTAAATGGTTCTAATCCAGAATCTAGATCTGATCTGCTGATCCCATATGAGCCACCAAGACTTCTAAGATCATCTGGGTAAAATTTACTTTCCATCCTGAGACAGATTTTTCTTTATCTTTTTCTTTTTTGTGGTGGTTATGGGGATGATGATTAGATCTATTTGTATGAAATGCCACTAAATGAAAAAATAGAGACCATCACCAAGTAGCAACATTTCAAAAGATCTTTAAAACCAACCAATACCCTAAGAAGTGCACCCCAGCCAAAAGGAACTAACAGCAACTCCCAACTCAACTCATAAGCAACTAAAATACAGAGAAGCTGTAGCAATTGTGGTGGCAGCTAGGACACAGCCTCGTCTTGGTTTTATACCAGGAGAGTCCATCCAGGAGGAAGAAGACAACAGGCTAAAATCATGCAAATGGAGAACACCTACCCTGACAGAGGTGCATGTTACACCTCCGGCCCCTTAATGTTGAGTAGGGGACAAACATGGCCACTACTGAACATCGGGAGAAGAGCAACACAATGTGTCGGCCAGAATGTTGTCTTTGCCTCGTACATTCCTGATCTCCGGTTAAAACACTGCAGGAACAACGGCTACCAAAAAGCAGAGTTGTGAACCAGAGGATCATGGTCGGGGTAACCATCATCAGGTAACCAGACCAATCAAAAGAAACTTTGAAATGCTTCAGAGCCAGTGCCAGCGCCACCCATCAGAATCAGTACTAGCACCGGCATCGCTAGCGTCCACCTCCAGCTTAAACAACAACTCAGCCAACTGCGCAGCAAGGACCGGTGCATCGGTCAAAAGAGCTTTAATGCAATTAAAAGCATCCTGGCACTCAGCTGACCAGACAAACTTGAGTTAGGCTCAACAGATCTGTGAGACGAGGAGCAGCTACAGAAACGTTTATTTAAAAATCTGATACTAAGCGGATGTAAAAGAAATTTATTTAAATCATTATTTCATTCTTCAGAACATGTGCTTAGACCACACTAGTTTAGAGAAGTGCTTGTGTCATGAGTAGATCAGGTTAATCCCATCATATGCCAACCTTCACTTTACTGAATAGATAAGGTTTACCATTGTTTGGTAGAATACTTCCCAGAGCTGATTAAGAGACCAAACTGTCCTTCTAATAACTCCACTGTATGCCAATCTTTATTATGCTGAACAGATCAGGTTAGACCATTGTAACCCAACAATCCCATTGTTCCTGCAAGGCCAACCTACATATGTAAACGACAGACACACCTGTCTACTTCAAAGACTCATGCACAAGTTTTAATAAACCTGAATAGACTTTCTCATCTGGATCATTGTCTGGAGTTATTATTTATTTTCCTCTGACATGCTGAAGAACCACATAATCAGCTCTATTAAAAGGTTAACCAGCTTAACCTGGCCGTTGCCCACTACCTTCCCCAGGTAACTCACAGAAGCACAGATAACCTTGCATTTCAAGAGGTTGGTCTTAGTCTTTTTCTAAAGCACCGTTCAGCATGCTCTTCCCAGCAGCGGGAATATATATCATCAATATAAACTTCAGATCCTGGAAGCCATGACTCTCCTGGTGGTAAAAAATAAAGAAATACGTTCCTGTATGTAATCTGTGATCTGTTTTGTTTGATCATGTGCAGCACGTCAGGTTGCTTCATGTATGAAATGTGCCGTATGAATACATTTGCTTTCTTTCCTGTCCTCTACAACCCCAACCAGTCCAGCTAGATACTAATTTTTACTATATAACACTGTAGTTTTTTAGCTAAAGTTTATTTTTCAAACATAATAAAAGTAAAAATCTAAATAAAGATAATAGTAATAATACTAATAAGTTGCACTTCATACAAAACAACAAAAACAAAATACGAAACAAAATTAAAAGAAAAATGAACATTTTCATATATTTATTTTGAATTATTCTGGTCCCCCCCCCCCCCAAAAAAAGAGAGAAGAGAGAGTCAAGGACTTTCCAAGGCCTACCCCATTTTTAATTTTATGTTTCTATTTTATATGGATATACGTGTAGCTTTTATTCAGTAGCTTTTCACATTTGCTTTTACCGTTATACGTGATTTCATTCCGTGGTTTATTCCATGAATCTGCTCCATGGATTGTAAGGGTATGACGTTTTGTGTTTGTTCTTCCTGGTTGTTTTTCAACATAAATAATCCTGGTAGAGCGTTTAGCTCCAGGTGAATCCTCATGTAGCTGGCCTTGAATGAGGCAGAGGGGGTAGATGTGTGGTTCGGCTTCCCCATGACGATTCTGTCGTAGCACTGATCTATAAAATCTGGCTGGCTGGCCACATCCTCCCCGCTCTGCTCCAGAGTGTACTTTAGAGACTATTTTCCTACTTTAAGAATTTTTAGATTAGACTGACGAAAATACAGTTGAATAAATGAATGTTTGAGCTTACCCGGTCTGAGTCCGCCGTCTCACCGGATCTACATCACCTACAGCATCAGCGTCTCGTACCTCTCCCCCAGCAACGATCATCTCCACCAGGATCCTAAAACTTCCTTTCTAAGATGAGTTTGCATATATTTTTTAAGTAAAGTTAAATAATCATATTTTACAGTGCAGTCCTGAGTGGGAAACTCTGCATGTGACCCATCTCTAGATGTACTACAGAGCAGTACCCTGTACCTGGGGAGCAGTTTGTTCACCTCTGCTGGCACACCATGAACTCAAACCCAGGTCCTCCAGACCCAAGCCCACCTCTGCAACCACTAGGCTACCATGGTTTGGCGGTTCCGGTCCTTATGGAGGTCGTCCTTCCCGGTTCTAGTGCCAATGCTGGTTTTCCTCCCAGGTTCTGGTCCTGTTGGACTATTATTTCTTCGCAGTTCTGGTCCTGATAGAGGTTTTCTTTACTGGTTCTTGTTCTAATGAAGGTTTTTCTTCTTGTTTCTAGTGCTGATGGAGTTTTCCTTTATGGTTCTGGTCCTGATGGAGGTTTTCCTTCCCTGTTTTCGTTCTCTTAGAGGTCTTCTTTTCTGAATCTGGTCCAGATGGAGGATTTCCTTCCTGTTGTTTTCTTAGCTAGGTCCTTGTAGTAATTAACTGTTTTATATGAATTAATGTGGACAAAATGATGGATTTGTTTTAGCTGGATAATAGTTGGACCATGATGAACTGGATTGAACTGGATGTGTGTGTAAACATGAGAAAATACAGTGGAAATGAAGCTGAACTGGGTGGCCTCTAAACTTTTTTGTGGCATGTGGGATCATCTTCCTATTAGAGTTCATTGTTGTATTTTATTGGTAACATCTCACACACTGTCTAGTTTCTATTAAACGTGACATTGCTGAGTGAATGTCACATAATAAAATCAGCCGTTGACTGTCGAGTCATGCTTATGATGATGTAACAGCTGTGCTTCACAGCAACCAGCTTGTGCAGCTTTTCCTGCTTCTTCATGCATCATGTGAGCAGGACCTCCATCCTCACACATACTTACATACACACCACGGGCCAGCTCCAGTTTCCAAACACCATCTCGATTTATCTAATGAACACCATATGTTTGGATAAAAACAGTAAGGGCTGATACAGGGAGGAGGAGAGGGTACGTAAAGGAGAGGAAGATAAGGAGGAGAGGAAAAGGTGGGAGGAGATGAAGAAGAAGAGAGGAAGATAAGGCTATTTAAGTAGTTGCGTATTTGCACATCCCATGTTGGTAATGTCATATCAGGCCACAGCTCCCTGAACTCTGATTTACAGGCTTAGCAAAATCTGAAGGAATCCCATTAGGCTTTGAGAAAGTCTGGACTCTGACTGTGCAGCTCGGACCTGAAGCACTGGTGTTTCATAGGCTTGGACCAGCTCCATTCCTGTACCGCATAAACACTGATTAGCAGCCTAAATCCCCTGGAAATGTTACAGTTTGTGGAGCCACGTAGTAAATCCCGCGCTGAGCTGTGTGATCCAGCCATGCAGGAAACCTGTGACTCTTCTACACAAAAAGATGTGGGTTATCCGGCACAGCTGGGCCGTCTGTCAAAGCTTTCACAGCTTCTAAGACTCTGTTTGCAAAAGGTTTTTATTTGTTTCCAAGAAACTTTAATCCAGATATGATGTTAGTAACTTTTCTTAGAAATACACAATGAGACAGCCAAAAAAGGAGAATAAAGGTTTTTAGAAGACTTTCCACGGCAGCCGGATTCATTCCAGGAAAAGCAGTTTTCACAGCAGCCATTCGGTCATGTTGTGATCAACAAGCAGAAAAGATAAAGAACAGAGGTAGCAGGAGGTGGGATGAGGGAGCCGGGGTGCAGGAACCAGGATGCAGGAGGTGGATGGAGCTGGATGAAGCTGGATGGAGACTAGATGGAGACTGAATGGAAACTGGATGGAGACTGAATGGAGCTGGATGGATCTTGATGGGACTGGATGGAGCTGGATGGAGCTTGGTGAAGACTGAATGGAGACTGGATGGAGCTGGATGGAGCTGGATGGAGACTGAATGGAGACTGGATGGAAACTGGATGGAGACTAAATGGAAACTGGATGGAGACTGGATGGAGACTAAATGGAAACTGGATGGAAGCTGGATGGAGAATGGGTGTAGCTGGATGGAGCTGGATGGAAACTGGATGGAGACTGGGTGGAGCATGATGGAGCTTGATGGAAGCTGGATGGAGCTGGATGGAAACTGGATGGAGACTTGATGGAGATAGGATGGAGCTGGATGGAGCTAGATGGTGCTGGATGGAAACTGGATGGAGACTGGATGGAGCATGATGGAGCTGGATGGAAACTTAATGGAGACTGGATGGAAACTGGATGGAGACTGGGTGGGAACTGGATGGAGCTGGATGGAAACTTGATGGAGACTGGATGGAGACTGGATGGAGCTGGGTGGAAACTTGATGGAGACTGGATGGAGACTGGATTGAGACTGGATGGAGCTGAATGGAGCTGGATGGAGAATGGGTGGAGACTGAATGGAGACTGGATGGAGACTGAATGGAGACTGGATGGAGTTGGATGGAGACTGGATGGAGACTAGATTGAGAATGGATGGAGCTAAATGGAGCTGGATGGAAGCTGGATGGAGAATGGGTGGAGACTGAATGGAGACTGGATGGAGACTGGATGGAGTTGGATGGAGACTGAATGGAGACTGGATGGAGACT
>JBAGKM010000028.1:1701237-1713164 GCA_037177155.1 Melanotaenia catherinae | reverse complement strand
GAAGCAGAAATCCAGCAACCAAGGTCCAGGACTGTAGAGCAGCTAGAATCCTGCATCAGACCAGAATGGGACAACATCACATGGTAAAACGTCATCATCTGATATGTTGTTTATCTTCTACTGAGAGGAAAATTTGACTTGATGAGATTCTGTTTTTATTTATTTTTTACATAGAGTCCTGACTTTTAGAACTGGAGTTGATAAAAGAAAGACTTTTTGTCCATATAATTATCTTCCACTAGACCTTGTAAAAAATAAAGATTAAATCTATTTATGAATAACATGCAGGTGTTTCCAAAACTGTTTCATGTCTGATTTATTTTACTGTTAGATCTTTTTAAGAACATGACTGTTTTCATGAACTTGGTCAGTGTGAATTGGTCCTGGTGAAATAATTCTGTATTTACATTCCCTTTAAATAAATATTAAGCTTTAGCTTCTGCAGATTGTTTTCAGGACTTTTTAACATTTATCTTTTAATTAAGGAACTTTTCATTTCTAGATGGAGCAACAATTTCCAGGATGCAGTGGGAGTCCAGGAGTCCAGTTGACCTTCACGCTGATCAAGACTTCAAGTCCTGAGTCGATCCACTGCAAACCAGACGTCGGTCCACTTTTAAGCCCACAGCTGTGTACTGACCTCTAGTGGTAAAGCTGCTGTAATGTCTCTGCTGCAAACACAAACATTCCCTTAAGTGGTTTTCTTTTCATAGCTAAACCCACAAATCTTGTTTAGTTTCATGCATTCATCGTCTCTGTGGAGGTCTGCAGGACTCACCCGAACTACCCGAGTCTGGCTTCACAGCGTATCGAAAGCTTGGCTCAGCTTTAATTAAAGGTTTGGGAACGTCCCTCTAAACTGCAGAGCATTCAGCACAGATGATGAAGGTGAAGAGGAGCCGATCACAGTGTGCTCGGGTGAAAACATTGCAGGGGGAGCTGTTTGCTTTCCCTGCAGGCTGCATGGATCACGCCTGGGGACTGAGCTGTGAGTAATCCTGGTATGCAGGGATGCACCGAACTCGCTGGCTGTCAGCACAGACTCAGATCAGTAAAGTGGAAAATTATACTGACATCGTTTTCATGCCGAGGAAGCCTAAAGAGAAGACGTCAGCCCCTGAAGGAGGCTATGTAGTAATAAACTGCACAAATGTTCCAGCTTGGGTTGTTGACGTCGTGGAAACATATGAAAGTAGACTTTTTCTCTTGATCTGAGTGAAAATGTGACAGAAGCGAGGCAGCGCTGTTGGAGGAATGTGTTTCTGTATCGTACACAGAAGGTGGTTTGGCAAATCAAAGGTTGTTTCAATTATTTTTCCACTTACCCCCAACTATTTGTCCTTTTTAACATCGCTATGGTAACTGTTGTCAAAGTGTTAGGTCTCTTTAAGGCACCACCCCTCCCTGGAGGCCGGGTGTGGCAGGTGGCTTGTGTGAGCGGCTGGAAACACTGAAGCAATGACGGCAGAGTCAAGTACAAAGTTATTTCATTTATTATATATGACCTGGACCAGGGGACTCGCATCATCCTATTGTGGAACAGCCCGGCCTCCACCAGCACCACGGACACAATTCATCTCCCCTGCTGCTGATTGGGCTAAACTACTTCCTCCTAACAGAGGTGTTTCCCAGGTCATAAAACAAACTCTACATTCTAAAATCTCAATATATGGACTCTAAAAATATCCATAACCTTCCTAGTCAATCAATGATATACACTGTCAGTAAGCTAAGCCTAAAACCATTCCCTAACACCTAAAACCCTCATACAAATAATCTCACCCCCACCCACCTACCTCATGGCCTCCTTAGAACCTTAAAAGAGTGTTCAGGCCCCTGGGGAAGCATTTGCCCGAACACCCTGGCTCACCAGTCAGGTGAGCTGAGACCATTTCACTGTGAACTACCTCCTGCACTGACATATATTTACCATCTTAAACCACCAAAGCCTGACTAATGCCTTCCGCCTCCACAGGTCTCTGGAAGACAGAATCAAATAAATCATTATTACCTTGTTCAATAATCAAACATCATTGTGCTATACTATCCTTTCCTTTACAGATTCCATGAAACGAAGTGCTGCTTCATTAAACCCAGTCTCCCCTGATTGGTCAGAAACAGCTGCTTATTTATTTATATGAACTCAGATGAGCCAGTCAGGCCACTTTTATAAACAAATATATAAAGGTGTCTCTGCTGACCAGGCCCTGTATCAGAGGCTGATGGTCTAAAGACTTGGCTCTGCTAGCAAAGGTTCACAAACTTTCTAAAACGACTCTATACTCTGGTGCAGAAAACCATTTTAGTGATAGCTGGTAGAACAGTGCAGAATATAGAAGAATTTTATGTTCACATTGACCTGAAATGGTAAATTTACTGCACCGTATTCATCATTAAACCACTTTTTTATTTCAAAATGAGGATAATTATTATTATCTGAGGACCGTTTCAGAGCTTCGGCACGTCTGATGACCGTTATAGAGCTTCGGCACGTCTGAGGACCGTTTCAGAGCTTCGGCACATCTGAGGACCGTTTCGGACCTTCGGCACATCTGAGGACCGTTTCAGAGCTTCGGCACATCTGAGGACCGTTTCAGAGCTTTGGCACATCTGAGGACCGTTTCAGAGCTTTGGCACATCTGAGGATCGTTTCAGAGCTTCGGCACATCTGAGGACCGTTTCAGAGCTTCGGCACGTCTGAGGATCGTTTCAGAGCTTTGGCACATCTGAGGATCGTTTCAGAGCTTTGGCACGTCTGAGGACTGTTTCGGACCTTCGGCACGTCTGAGGATCGTTTCGGAGCTTCGGCACGTCTGAGGACCGTTTCGGAGCTTGAACGGCCAATGAGCTTCAGTTCAGCTCTTCAGAAACCTATGGGTGACGTCACGTCTTTTATATACAGTCTATGCGTTTACCTAGGAGAAGGTCAGTTAACAGTAAATATTTGTAGCATCAGCTCATTCTGTTGATACAACACAGTAAAAACGGACAGATTTCAGGCATTGTGATTAATTATGATTAATTAAGCTGTGATTAATCTGATTAAAGGATTAGTTTTTAACATAAAACCCAACACTGTAAATCTAAGGACGCCTGTTATCTCTTGTGTGGAGGTTATTGGTGGCCGTCTGGCTTCTCCAACGTTCACTGAATGCAGCACAAAGATCAAACACTTGGCTTTTACCATGGAAACTAAATTTATATAAAATCCTGGATGTGAGATAAGCCACGATGCGCTCAGGACAGGGATGAGAATAAATTAAAAGTTTGATTTGGTCTGCTGGAGCTCCCAATTTGGCAACATTTTAGAAATAAATGGCCATTTTATAAAAACTACTGATGGAAATTAGTTTGATTCAAACTGAATTAAACCAGATTAGACTGGAATATAGAGGACTGAATTAGATCCCAAAGAACTGGAGTTTGAGTAGAACAGACTGGATGGAACTGAGCTGGAACTGGTTTCATTTGGATTCTATTAGATTAGAAAGAATTTGAGAACATTTGATTGTAATGAACTGGATTGAAGTGGTTATATTAAACTGGTAATAGTAAAGGTCAAACTGGAGCGAGTTTGATTGTAATGAACTGGATTGAACGGGTTAATAATTACCCCACTGAACTGACTTCTTATTAATTCTATGATAACAGAAATGTTCTTTTATTACATTTAGTTTGAACTTTTGCTGAAAAGTTCCTTCGGATGGTTCCTGCTGTGAATCTGTACACAAAGCGAACTTGATCAGACTGAACTGGACGTCAGATAGAAATGAGTGAGCCTACTCGTAATGGTGGTGAAAGGAACTGTATGTGTGTCTTGTACGTCCGCTGCTAGTGTCATTGATGGTGGAATTTGAGGGACAACTTTAGTCTGAAGTCTGTATGAACTAATTATTCTATCTTTCCCTGGTTAGTGACACCGATGTGAGGAAGATCATTTCCTACGGGATGTTCCTAACCAGGACCAGGTCCAGGACCAGGACCCCCTCCCCCCCTCTGTCAAGAGAATCAGTGATAAACGATGGAGACCTTCTTGTCTGTATGTACTCATCTGGACTTTGTTCCAGTTCCTCTCTACCAGTAAGTGAGGAAACATGACAATTCTCATGTGAACTGAGAAAGGAGATACCCAGTGATTATAAATCCGGGTTTAGCTGTGAGGGCCCCGCTCTCACCCCTGCCACCAGACGTCACAATGGCTGAGCGGAAGCTGCCCCGCTGCTGCAGACCCACTGATGCCCAACAGCCGCAACACAATGAGGCCAAATTCATCCCGGGGCTCTAATCTCCTTCCCTTCCCTCCCTCTGCCACTCATTCACAGCAGAGTCCTCGCGAATGACAGCCCACCGTGCGCTACAATGTCAGCACAATGGCGCTGGAAAGCGGCGGCATCCCCACCTCTCCTGTCAAACAGTGCAGATTTGTGTCACGACAAAATGGCTGCTGATTGAAAGGTTTGTGAGGAGGGCGCGGGCTGAATGAAGGCTCTGTGCTCACATCTAATTAAAACACAAAGCAGCAATTACTGTGTGGAGAAATTAGAGCCAGCATGGAGAGACCCACTGCCTCCTCATCATTTATACCAGCGAAGAAGAAACAACCTGAAACTACCGTCAGCACGTTCACAAGGTTCATAAATGACTCAAACACAAATATCTCACTTAGAAATGCCTTTAAAGACCACCGCTTTATGTAGGAAATCTGAAAACTGCAGCCTGTTTAACACCGAACTGAGGAATAACTTTGTCTACCTCAGGCTTTCCGCTGCATAAATGATCAAAATGAAAGTTACAAATGTAGATTATACTGTATGATTGGATCCATATGAACAACGTCTATATCTCTGCATGTTTACAGACCATAATAAGAGTGAAATTGTACTCAGGAAATGTGGCATTGCTCTACAAACAACTCCTCCACCAGGAGCTTTGTCTGCAGAGGGGGTGGGGGGTCATTGTGTGCAATGAGCAGTGTATTTTATTTTTAACCTGAAAGCTTGTCTGTGGCAGGATGAGGCGGTGGGGCTGTGCACGGGGGAGGGGGGTGTCCGTGTCTTTAAATGCTTTCTCAGCACCTCCATCAGCTGTTCATTAAATAAGTCTCATGAAAACACCAGTGATCATCTCTGTCCATCCACCATCTCTGTCCATCCACCATCTCTGTCCATCCACCGTCTGTCCATCCACCGTCTGTCCATCCACCGTCTCTGTCCATCCACCGTCTGTCCATCCACCGTCTCTGTCCATCCACCGTCTCTGTCCATCCACCGTCTGTCCATCCACCGTCTCTGTCCTAAAATCATAAAATAGGACTAAACAGTCTTTTGATATTGTCATTAATATCCATCGTTAAGTTGATGTTTTGTGGGAATTTTCTGTTAAATTTCTTGGTTTTGCTGATTTATTTTTATTTCTTGTTTTCATATAAATTTCTGTTTTATAAAATGTGGGTTTGTTGCTTTCATTGATTCAGTGTTTTGATGTGTTTGTGAGATATTCAAAGGGAGTTTTTAAGGGTTTCTATAATGTTCTTTACTCAAAGTTTTTTTTTCGGGGGGGGGGTTTAGTGTTTTTTTTTTTTCTGTCTTTTTTATATATATTCTGAGCACTGATTTTATTCTCTGTATTTCGTCATGTTTAGGTGAATATCTCTTTGGTTTAGCTGTATTTTGTGAAACACTGCGGCGTTTTCTCTGGTTGAATTTAGTTTTTCTATTTCTTGTGTTGCTGTTAATCAGGGCTAATTGGAGCTGGATTTGCTCTGGGTGTTCTGGGAGCATTGTTCACCCTGCAGTGGACTGTCTGGTTGCCTGGGCCGGAGCGTCTTTGCATACATCATTAAACACAGATCACTTATCATATTGTCACACATTACTTCTCTACATCACTGTGTTGCCTTGCAGATTTAATCATACAGCTGTTGTTTTTCTCAGCTTGTCTTCCTGCAGGTGCTCCTGATGATTATCTGCTTTAGTTTGTTACAGAGGCGGTTTCTGTTGAGTTTATTTACAGGTGTAGCAGCTGGTTGTTGTGGTTTATGACTTTTTGCTTCAGTGTTTTATATACATACATATTCCCTGGTTTCTGTTACTCAGATCATCATTGTTTTTCCTGAGGTTTTGTCTCTAAGTTTATCAGTTGTCCACATTAAACCCTGAACTGTTACACTTGTCTGCCACCTGCCTCTTCAGTCCTCTTTGGGTCCACTTCCTTCCTCCCACCATGACTCTCTGTTTTGGTTTTGATTAGTTGTTGTTTTTTTATCTATTGTGTCTTTATCTCATTTTCTCTTCATTCTCTCCTTTTATTATTCCCTTTATCAGCTCCATCATTAATATGTAATTCATCAAAAACAAATGAAAAAGGTTCTAAAAAAAAAAAAATGTATGTTTCTTTGTTTTTCTTGGGGGGGGGGTCTGCAGCTTTCACAGGGTTCTTTTTTCTGTCAACATGGAACTGATCTTATAGCAGTGGAGGGTGGATGTGAGGTGAAGCTGCCGTGATGCAGACCTACATAACTTCGCCACAGAGAGCAGTGGGAACCCGAGCAGCAGCCGATGGGACCACTCAGATGTGACGGGACCTCCACCAGGGAATCCCACTCTGCACTTGACATTCATCTCCTCTCAGATCACTTGAGTGTGACTTTCCCTCGCCTCGGCCCAGCGTGGAGCCCGCGGGTCCTTGACGGCCACGCTGACATGCATTGTTGGTGTGTCACCGGGTTTTGGAGAGGGCCACGTGCATCCAGTCGTCTAAGACGAGTGCTCCCATACACGATGCGGGGCCTCAGAATGAACGATCTCCAGAGAAAAACACACTCCCATCTGCAGCAACCAGTAAGCACAAAGAGACTTATCTGAGAGCCGGCTCAGCGGCTGCCGAAGGCTTTGTGGACATAATGACGTCTTCCAGGAATTTCCATGTTTCCTGCCCGGAGCAGCTGATGCTTTCATAGAGAGGACTATGCAGGTTGAGAGCCGTCCTCACAGACACTCAGCAGCATAAACACAGAAAGTTCAAGCATCTGCAGCTTTTTTTTCTCACGGATCTCCTCCTTCTTCTCCTCCTTCCTCTCCACCTTCCTCTCCACCTTTCTCTCCACCTTCCAGTTCACCTTCCTCTCCTCCTTCCACTCGACCTTCCACTCCTCCTTCCTCTCCTCCTTCCACTCCACCTTCCACTCCACCTTCCTCTCCTCCTTCCACTCCACCTTCCTCTCTATCTTTTTCTCCACCTTCCTCTCTACCTTTCTCTCCTCCTTCAACTCCACCTTCCACTTCTCCTTCCTCTCCTCCTTCCACTCCACCTTTCACTCCTCCTTCCTCTCCTTCTTTATCTTCACCTTCCACTCCACCTTTCTCTCCACCATCCACTCGACCTTCCTCTCCTCCTTCCACTCCTCCTTCCACTCCACCTTCCACTCGACCTTCCTCTCCTCCTTCCACTTCATCTTCCACTTCTCCTTCCTCTCCACCTACCACTCCTCCTTCCTCTCCACCTTTTTTTCCAACTTCCACTCCCCCTTCCTCTCCACCTTCCACTCCTCCTTCCTATCCACCTTCCACACCTCCTTCTTCTCCACCTTCCTTTCCACCTTCCTCTCCTCCTTCCACTCCTCTTTCCACTCCTCCTTTCTCTCCACCTTCCACACCTCCTTCCTATTAACCTTCAACTACTCCTTCCTCTCCAACTTCCTCCTCACCTTTCCTCTCCTCCTTACTCCTAACTTTCTACTTCTTCCTCTCCACCTTCCACACCTCCTTCCTCTTAACCTTCCTCTACTCCAGGCACTCCACCTTCGACTCATCCTTGCTCTCCACCTTTCACTCCTTCTACCACAATTCCTCTCCACTTTCCTCTCGTCCTTTCATTCCACTTTCCTCTCCACCTTCCACTCCTCCTTCCTCTCCACCTTCCACTCCTCCTTCCTCTCCACCTTCCACTCCTCCTTCCTCTCCACCTTCCACACCTCCTTCCTCTTAACCTTCCTCTATTCCGTGCGCTCCACCTTCCTCTTCTCCTTCCACTCCTCCTTCCTCTCCACCTTCCTCTCCTCCTTCCTCTCCACCTTTCACTCCATCTTCCACTCCTCTGTCTAGACTTCCTTCCTCTCCTCCTTCCTCTGCTCCTTCCACTCCTCCTTTCGCTCTACCCTCCTCTCCACATTCCTTTCCACCTTCCTCTCCTCCTTCCACTCCACCTTCCTCTCCTCCTTCCACTCCTCCTTCCTCTCCACCTTCCTCTCCTCCTTCCACTCCTCCTTCCTGTCCACCTTTCACTCCTCCTTCCACTCCTCCTTCCTCTCCACCTTCCACTCTTCCTTCCTCTCCACCTTCTTCTCCTCCTTCCTCTCCACCTTCCACTCTTCCTTCCTCTCCACCTTCTTCTCCTCCTTCCTCTCCACCTTCCACTCATCCTTCCTCTCCACCTTTCACTCCTCCTTCCACTCCTCCTTCCACTCCTCCTTCCTCTCCACCTTTCACTCCTCCTTCCACTCCTCCTTTCACTCCACTTTGCACTCCACCTTCCTCTTCTCCTTCCTCTCCACCTTCCACTCCTCCTTCCTTTCCACCTCCCTCTCCAATTTCCTTACCTCCTTCCACTCCTCCTTCCTCTCCACCAACACCTGCTTGTCTGAAAAAAATGAGGTAACGTCATAACTAACCGATTAACAGTGCAGTCATGATTAACAGTCAAGCATCCATGATCAGAGACCAAAGGAAAACCAAATCCCAAAGCCGTCTTCACATATCCTAAGTCTTTATGTTCTTCTCAGAGAGTTCAGGTATGTTTTAACTGGGGCTGGTGACATAAACTCATTATTATCACGCTATGACATTAATCAATTAACACCAACAATTATTTTATCACACGTTACTGCAGTTATTTCCCCCTAATTCTGTTCCCCTCTGGCTTCAGAGGGCGTTTCCTTATATTTTAAGGTTTTAAGTTTCAAAAAGTCATTGAATTACTTTTGTTCATGCTAAAAATGTTGTTGCCTAGTTACTGATCATGTGTCATGGTCTCTCCTACTGCTTATATGTCAGTACAAGAATTTTAAGAAGAATTGCTCAATTACAAATGAGCTGAATATTTGCCCAAGTTTGAGGTCATTATCTTTATTTTCTCACTGAAACGTCACGCTGTAGCAGATCTGAGACTCTAATCCTGCTTTTCTGTTACAATGGGGAAACAAATATTGCAGCTTCAGACATTTTTTTAATTCATCTGGCTGACTTGATACCTTTCAATTAATAAATCCTGAAATTTTCATCTTTTTTTCCCTCATATTTAATTGATTTTATTACATTAATAATTAAGCAGAGATTAGGTTGCAGGAAATATTTTCACTGCCACTGTGTTAAGAGAAAAATGCTGTTAATAAGCAGCTTAGTGATTGAACCTTTGCCCATGCAGAGGTGCTTTTTAAATAAAAGTTTACAATACACTGCTATTAAATCATCATTTAATTTTGACCCAGGTAAAAAAATCAAACGATTAATCACAATTACAAAAATGTACTATTGCCCAGCACTAGTTTTAACTCCAGTCAGAACGTGGCTGTGCTTAAGATCCCTCTAAACAGCAGCGCACACAGAGCCAGTAGTTTAGGTCCTGACCCAGAGTTTAAAAACAAGAGATCCAGGAGCAGAATCTGCTTAAGCCCTTTTATCTTCCTTCAGACTCGGGTATTTGGAGATGAAGGAGTGGGAAAAAAAAAAAAGTAAGTTGGATGTTGATCAACTCTACATTTTTGCAGGTGGGATCAGGGACCTGCCAGGCTCAGTAAAAAAGTAAAAACCAGAGAAGAAGAAATGGAAAAGCAAAATGATGGAACCACAAGAAGAAGGAACAGAGAAGAAAAGTAGTGGAGAAGCAGATAAAGAGGAAAATATGATTAAGAAATATATTATAAGCAGGGCTGCCTCACTTTAAGCTCAAAATTAAAATATTTTTAGGTGGATCAACGCGATAGTGACAACCACAGCTCTGTTTCGTGCTTTCCATGTCAACGATTGCCACATTCGCTCAACCGTCAGTCCAAAGTAATTCACAATTCAAGGAGTTATAAGTTCACACATGATCAGGTATTCACAGAAAAACACACCCTAAACCCAGATTAGCAGCTGTACATCAGTGATTCACATAGCATGCTACAATGGGCACCATTTGGGATTTCCAAAATATTTTGGTTTTACTTTATTGCAGTTGCACACTGCAACCACAAACAGTCATAGGGAATAATCAGGTGTCTGTTGTGTCAAAAGTATCAGCCCAGCATGCAGGGAGTCATGCAGTGGATCCATTCCATCAAGCTGCAATGCTGGGTCGATATACAGATCAAGTGGACATATCTAAATCTATCAGTAAGATCTTTAAAAATAGCGAAACACAACAATTGCAGCTTATATGCAAAACCAAGTTTAGATTTTTTTTAGTAATAATAACGTCCTAAACTTTAGTTCTTGTGCATTCAACAGTTTTATTGAGCACTGGGATGTAATATGTCTTTTTGTACTAACACGGTCACTCAGGGTCAGTGCAGTCCTGCAGGCTGAGCTTAGCAAGAAGCAGAAAGCACAGACATGTTGGCAAAAGAGAAACAAATGCAAAGGAAGTGGTACTTACTGATAATGTTAGGAGTAAAGGCAGGAAGAGGTTCTGTAAAACAGAAAAAGTGAAAAATGTTAATAAAGCTCTAATACGTAAATTTTCTTTTTTTCACCAAAGAGTCAAAATATTTGTTTATACATTACTTGATTTAGTACACAATAGAGGAGATCCAACATCCTATAGGTGGATTTTTTTTTTCCCTGCTGGGAAGTTGGAAATAATTTCTCACATTTTTCAGAATGCAGAATAAACAGTGCAACAGTGTTCTACCATCACAAAGCAAACGTCGGTAAAAGTTTGCCCGAATTGGAAACAGTTCTTAATGTTTGCCTATAAAAACTTAAATGAAGTAGAGGGATGGACCAAATTAAGCTCAGAGAGCACAATAATTACCACAGATCTGAGGTGGGATTTTTGATTCCTATATTAATTGTCTGGCTGGAGGCTATGTTTCCCTTCATATGGTGCAGTGTTTTGACAATCCAGACCAGTTCAACACATGACTCATAACAAGACTGTGCCATTAAAAACATCAGTATGAATTATTCAGACCAACATAAAATTAAAGGAATGCAAGCTTCTCCGGTGAGATACCATATCTTCTCTGTAACAATGTGTTTTTAAGGTCATTGAATATAATTTATTATATATATTATATTATATTTAAGATGTATAACAGGTTTCAAGTAAGAAGCATCTCACAGGAGTGTAGTCGAGTGGCTGTCACGCCATCCTCCAAAACCAGATGCTATGAAGACAGCTATAAAGTCATATTTGACAGGGAGCTATTGAGCTGTCTCTCAAGGGTAATTTGACCAAGCAGCTCACAGGCATTTCACTACATACCTCAGAAAATTGCATCAGTTTGGTTAAAACAAGGACTCAATATGTGCCCCTTAATAAAAGTTGCTCTGCATTCATTGCAAGGACACTTGTAAGACTTTACTGAAAAGATCAGCAAAAGTTTTCAAGCATAAAGATCCACAAATCTTCCATTATGATGGTTATTTTTATAAAACTGAGGGAAAACAAATAAAGAACGACAACAGGGAGGGAAAAAGGAAGTGTGTCCTTTCTGTGTCTCACTTTCTCTTTGCCTTCCTCTGCAGGTCCTTCCTGTACTTGTTTATTTTCTTGCATTGCTTCCGATTCTTATTCTTTCTCTTTTTTGATGAACAAGTTTTAATGGCAGCACAAGTGAAGGGCAGAAAGGACATAAGTAAAATGAAGGAGATGATACAGGACTGTCTCAGAAAATTAGAATATTGTGAAAAAGTTCTTTATTTCCTGTAATGCAATTAAAAAACATG
>JBAGKM010000028.1:1672085-1682467 GCA_037177155.1 Melanotaenia catherinae | reverse complement strand
TTCATTTTGTTTAAATTCAGGATTAAATATTCATCCTTCCCCCTTTTAAGAATTAATATATATATATATATATATATATATATATATATTCGTAAATTGTCAAACAAAATTTCGATGTTTTCTAGAAATAAAACAAAATAACCATTAAATTAAACGTCTGCATCCCATAATTAAACATAACATATTATTATATGATTATATATAATTATTATAACAATATTTAACATTTATCAGTTGATAAAAAATGGAAAACATTTAAGGAAAATAAAACTGAGCAAGAATAAAACTCTCTATTAGTTATTATTTTATTGTTATTGTTTATTTATAAACAGGCTAAATGGAAACCAAACAGGAGGAAATCAGAAGTGTTGCTTAGATGAATAAAAGATTTTTCTCTTTGTGTTTAGGATGATAAATAAAGTCAGGAAACATGAAGGGAATTTAAAAAGCGCTAATCTGAACCTTCGATCTCCCACCGTGACGCAGGTCCGTCCCACCTGGAAGCGGAGAGGTGATGGGGGGAGTCAGAGGAGGAGAAGTGCGGAGAGGGGCGGTGAGAAAGTGGCGCACCCGCAGGCTCCGCAGCATCCTGATGAAAAGTTCCGCTGTTTGCTCCTGAACTTCTCCTCTCACTTCCAGTCCAACTTTCCCTCCTCCGGCTGGATGGAGCCGCGTCCCGCGCGCCTCTGAACTTCTGCTTTGTGTTTGCGGACTACTTTTCCTTCTTACTTTTTCTTTTCCAAGAAGAAGAAGAAGAAGCGCGCGCCGAGCTCCGTGCGTCCCGCCGGCAGATGGGATTTCACGAGTTTGGAGCGTTTCTTCCTCAGTGAGAAGAAAGTTGATCCGAGTGAAGAAGGAAAAACCAGGCAGCGACCCGGACCGACGGGATCCAGAGAGGACCAAGTCCGGTGAGTCCATGCGGCGCACGAGCTCCACCAAACACCGAACTTTTTATCACCTTCCATCACTGGAGATTTATTTCCTCCTCTGTGCTTCACCAGCCCGCTTTTATTTAGTTTATTCATCAAATCCGAAACAGCAGATGTAAATAGAAATTACATTTTATTATTATTATTATTATTATTATTATTTCTCCTGCAGTTTCCTACTTTAATGTTAATAACAACTGAAAAAGAAAAAAAAGGATGAATTTTGTAAAAACTTAAAAAGAATGAGCATCTTCTTGGAAAATTTGCGATTATTTGAGGTTCGCACAGACGCTGGAATTCCTGGAATTTGCAACCTGATATTTAAGATGCTGTCTAGTAAAACAAGGAGCAGATCTTTTCCCAAAGCAACTGCAGATTTTTCATTTCATGTCTAAGTTGTTCCTGCATCAAACCTCAGCTGTTATAAGCTTTAAATCGACGGTTTACGGGCAGAAAAAGGCCTCCGTTTCAGCTCCGTCCCACTTCACTGAAAACCAGATCGTGGCTGCGTGTTAATAATTAAAGCAGATAAAAATGAGAAGAACAAAACGGTGCCTGTGCTTCTCTTTCAGCTTCTCAGTAGATTTTTAATACTGAATGGCCCGTTGCATTCATTTGCATCAGAAAAGTTTTAGTGCATTTGCTTTTGTGCAGGATGAAGAGTTCCAGCAGAGGAGGGGGGAAGATGTGAGGAAATAATGGGGCCCTTCACATTATTCAGGATGACATGGAGGCTTCCCAAACCTGTGACTGGGATGTCACTTTCATCCTGCCCTGAGCGCCTTCCCTCGCTGTCATTTTCACACATATCCACCCCCGGCCCGTCATTAACCTGCCGTGGATCTGACTCTCCAGCAAATCTGTGAAGAGTTTAATGAGTGAAAAAAAAAGATTAAAAAAATAATAATGATGGATCCAAGGGGTAAAGAAAGGCATGCAGGCGGCTGCAGAGGCGCGATAAATGTGAATTGGAAGTGAGTAAAACACCCTGCTGTGAGGACTCAAAAGTCTCTTATCCCACAAAACAAGTCCACACCAATTACGCCATGTGGCCCCGGGGCAGTTGTTCCTTGTGGGTTTTGTAGAGAAAAGAAGCTTCAGTGGCTTTACGCAAGCAGAGGGAGTAAATCCACTGAGGCCAGAGGAAAAAGGCTCCCACTGAAACCTCCAAACCTGTTTAAACACACATTCAATTCAATGAAGAAGCCCTAAAGTTAGAATAGATATTTATTTTCTGTTAGAATATAAATCAACCACCACCAGTTTTAACACCATAAAAATGTAAGATCTTCTTCACCGACTCGTGCTGATTTAAGCTTTTAGATATTTGGATTTGATTTTTTTTTTTTTTTTTTTAATCCCAAAAGTCCAAGCCTAACATCTTCCCTGGTTAGTTTGATATTACGAAAAAAAAAAAAAGGCTTTACATTAGAGATGGTTGTTTTGTGCAGCCCAAAAGGACTGAGCTAGATCGTAACATAAATGGGGGCTCGTCCGGGATCTAAATCGATTGCCAGAAGTTTGTCTTACACATTAAACGTAAAAACCAGTTCATACGTTTAATGACACCATTGTCATGAGTTATTGTTTAAATCATACTTTACTCTTCCTGGTTAGTTACAGTCGATAAAATCTCTTGTTAGGGTTGGGTTGGTAGAAATTAACTATCAACTAGCACATGCAGTTTCTCTCATGTCCACTAGAGGTCACATGTTCTTTCATAGTAAATAAAAGTAATTCTTCCTGCAGGAATAAACGACCCATGGGTTCATTTATAGGAGGACTGTCTCTGCAGGCAACAGCGGGTTGGTAAAGGACTAAAAGTTTGTAAAAGCTCTTCACAGCAGTAAGAAGAACTCTGATAATAAAAAACGTTGTAAACATTGTTTAAACTGCAACGTTAACACAAAAATGATGCTGTTGCAATCCCTCTGGAAGACTTTAACAGAGAAACTTTAATGATGTCTGCTTTGGTTTATTTATTTTATTTCCGTAGCACAGCCTGTAAATCACTGACTGTGATCCTTCTAGTTATTATTTAATTATTGATCCTAGTGTGGACTTTTTTGTTTCTTGTTTAACGAACAGATGGTGAATTAATTTTATCCCAAACAGAAAAGAGTGAAAGTCAGATTAAAAGAAGCCAAGAACTGTAGAAAATATCCAGGGCTGGTTGGAGGTTTGATGCTGAACATAAAGTATTCTTTCTCCCAGTTTAGGGTCTGGTTCTCAGGTTTTCTGAGACATATATTTGGATTTCAGCCTTTCAGTCAGAGAAAACGTGTTTTGGGGGGTGGAGAGAACTTGCTGTCGATTAGAGAAGTAACAGGCAGAAGTTCTCCAGTGTGTGAGTGTTGTGGTGAACGTGGCGACCCTCGCAGCACACTTCCTGCGGTGTGTTTGGACTACAGCCGTTCTGGTTTCGTGTCTAAGTGGATTACGCCGTTTGCTTTTCTCACTGACCCCGGCTAATCGCTGGCAAACAGCTTCACAAGTGAAACAGGATCTGATTATTTTGCCAGCGATGCTGCAGAAATAAAGAGACTGGAGGAGCGGTAGAGTTATAAATTATAAAATCATGTCAAACACACTCTCCTGCACACACACACTGGCTCTATAAACAGTCATTTTTAGAGTCACTGTGAAGATGTTTTTCTTCAGATCTTCAAGAAGCTACAGAGGAAAGCAGCTGCAGTTACACATGATGAAAACAGATCTCTGTAGGCCCAAAGAGGAAAAACCAAAGGTCCAGGGGTCCCTGGGGACCTGCAGTTTCTCCTCTGAGCCAGGACCAACTTTGATACATCTCTTAATTAACTCCTGAAGGGACGGCGCTGACACTGCCATCGGGAACGCCATCATCCGGAAAGCCATCGTTGGGAACACCACTGTTGGGCCTGACGGTGTGATGATGTGAAGGGTGGACGTGGAGGACGCCCAGCACTGTGAGCAGAGTCACCGTTTCTAACGGGTTTTCTCTGAGATGTGGAGAAAATGAAGGCTTTCAGGGGAGTGTCATCATTGTGGTTATCAGCTGATTAGTGATACCCTCGCTGATGAAGAGTCGCCGCCTCTTCCTCATGAACAGTAAAAGTAAAAGCATGTGCCAAACGGCGGCACCTCTGATGAAGTCTGTCAGATCAGGGGGCCCTGGGGGCCTTCACTAAGAGGACGAGATGCCCGGGGGCCCCTGGTGACTCGGTGTAAGTGACTGACAGCCCCTCTCCCCAACTTCCTCCAGGATTTTCCAGTCCTATAAATCCACATCCAGCTAGAGAAACCTAGGGCATCCTCTGGAAGTGGCTATAATCCCTTCCAGGGCCTCATCTAGTGGCCTGAAACCTAAACCTGAACAATGTTTGAGGATCAGAGCGTCGAATTTTAAAAACCAGAAACTTCAACAAGGAAAAAGATCCTCAACGGAAAAGATGGAACACAGAAGTTTCCTCCCTAAAGCAAAGACAAAGACAGGGGGTCTTTTTGTCCCACTGTCTTTGTCTTTGATTTAAAATGATTAGATGAAGAGGAGACACCTGCCTTACACTGTAGACTGCAACATGGCCTGTAACAGAATATATTTAGAGGATAAAACTTCATTAACATTAAGCTTAAATCAGTCTGATGTTCTCTGGAGAATAAAAATAAACGAATGAACTGAGTCAATGGAAATGTGACGGTGGTGATGGGAGGGTGTCCGTGTACAAATTACCGATAATTCATTAGATTAAACTTTGTGCTTTACTTCAGCAGCTTGATAATAGTTTAAATTTCCCTGTAGGACTTTTTGAAGTCGCTTTTTTAATTTAACTCATGCAACAAAATGTGTGATAACCAAAAAAATAAATAAATAAAAAAAACAGTACAAGGGTACAAATGGAAATAAACTGGAAGGTCATGGCCTTCTTCCAGTCATGCAAACTAAAATGTTAAATTTAATAAATCAAACTGAGTTATTTACGAAGAATAAAATGTCTAAATATCATCTCACGTCTCTTTGATCCAGGAAGGAAACCAGTTCATCACCATACTGATCAGTAATCAGGGTCTAGGTGCCGTGTTCTAGACATAAAATCCATTTTAGCTGTTAGGATGATGATGATGATGATGATGATAATGAAGGATTTATAATTAATGTTTGTACTGTCATGTGACTGCTCTCCAGTTACTGGTTATTATCCAGGCAGCTGCTGCAGCATAACAGAGACATTATATTATATATTCAGGGACACCAGTTCGTCCCAGCAGGTGAACCTGAAGGCCTCATGTGAAGCATCACCTCTGACTTACAAAGATTTGATTCTACAATCACATCCGTCCACTAAACTCAACTTTATACTTTGAATTGCTCCTTTTTTAGAGGGGGCAACTACTTTTTATAGCTGGTTTTATTAAATCTGTAATAATGTTACACGTTTTAGATAAAGACAAACGTTTTTTACGCTTGGATTTATTACATCCAAAGTTTAAAAACAACTTTTTCTTTTTTGTTTTAATTTCTTAAATTAATACTGAACTCAACTTTCCAGTTGAATTTTGGATTTTTCGAAGATGAGACCAGGATAGAGCTCCATCGGGAGGAAAGCCTGAAGAAGGCTGTAAGGCGTTCTGAAAGAGAAAAGCGATGCTGGCCGGGAATAACAGGGCGTATCCGGGCGGTGCTGCAGAGGAAGTCGGGGATCAAACTGAAGCCGTAAACCAGCGGGCGGCCGTGCTGCACCCAGACCATTTGGCTGAGGGTCAGGGATCAAAGCAGCCGCCCGGCTTCAGCGTTCGGGCTTCACACCATCGTCCTCACCAAGGCTGGGGCATGCAAGCTCTTAATGAGGGCAGAAGCAGAGGAGCAGGGGTCGAGTGGTTTAGTGACACAGCAGGGATCAAACCTGCAACGCGGCAGTTTAACACATGAAGGGCGTGAAAAATGAAGCGAGGTCTGTGAGAACTCGCCTCGCTCCTTCAGGTCAGAGCATGTTGGCCGTGTTTAAACTTATATAAACTCTGAATTTTGCAATAAACGCCAGTAAATGAAACTCTGAAAGTGAATTCCTGAGCTTTGCTTCGTTCCACAGCAGAAACGATGAAGACGAGGAGATGGTACTCCTGTCCCTGCTCTGGTGATGGCATCGCATTGATTTTTCTTCTGTTCTTTAACTTTTTAATATTAAAGTTAGAGGCGGTGGGGTAAAGTTAGAGGCCATGGGGTAAAGTTAGAGACAGTTGGGTAAAGTTAGAGACAGTGGGGTAAAGTTAGAGACGGTTGGGTAAAGTTAGAGACAGTTGGGTAAAGTTAGAGACAGTGAGGTAAAGTTAGAGGCGGTGGGGTAAAGTTAGAGGCCGTGGGGTAAAGTTAGAGACAGTGAGGTAAAGTTAGAGACAGTTGGGTAAAGTTAGAGACAGTTGGGTAAAGTTAGAGACGGTGGGGTAAAGTTAGAGACGGTGAGGTAAAGTTAGAGACAGTTGGGTAAAGTTAGAGACGGTGGGGTAAAGTTAGAGACGGTGGGGTAAAGTTAGAGACAGTTTGTCTTAGATTGGTGAACCTCCGTCCATCTTTCTATCTGAGAGACTCTGCCTCTCTGAAATGCTCTTTTCATACTGACCTAGCAGCTACTTTTCCTTTTGTTGCTCCTGTTTCACATCCGTGTTGCTGCTGGAGCTTAAAAAGGCCCAAATTTTCAAAAGTTTGTTCTTGATTGAACTTTTCTGCCCTAACTTCCTTTTTCGTTCATCAGTTTGTTTAAACCCAGAAAGAGTTCAGTCAGAAGTTGACTTCTTTAACCTTTTGAATGTTTAAAATATACTTTAGCCACTTTCCACAAATATTAATCATTTCTATCTTAATTAAAAATATAATTCCAGACCTAAATGTAGTAATCCAGGATAAATAAAAGCAGAAACAACCAGTTGGATCAAATTTTTACTGTTTCTTTAGACCAACAATAAGCATTTCCTGTGATGTTGGAGAAACTCGGCTCTGTTTCCCTTAGATGGACTGTTACAGCTCGGGCATTAAACCAGTGCTTGTTGAAAGGTGGAGAGGAGCTTTCTGAGCCAGCCTCTGCAACGCTGGCTTTCCTTTTCACGTGAGGACACAAGTACTGACGAACGCATGCATGGAATTCCTCCCTGCAGTCGCACAAGCCTCGCAGGAAACTGCAAGCTATCTCAAAGCCAGGTCACGCTCTGCACAGGTGGGAGGCGGCCATTCATTTCACCCGCTGCAGGTCAAGGAGGTGACTCCACCTCTCAACTCGGCCGCCTCATCTGTTTGCTGTTGCTGAGGCCAGGAGGAGGCTCAGCCACAGGATATTGAACATCCAGGCCGACGGTGTGAGGAATAAGACTGTCTTGTGCTCATCACCGTTGGCTTTCTATCAACCAAACGTGGTGAAACCACAGATGGAAAGCAGAGGTTTTAGCAAGTTCTCCAGAGGATGCGTTCCTGCTCTGTTTTAGTTTTCAGAGCAGGTATTTTAAGTCCTATCGCTTCTTTTAAAGTTAAGAGAAGCTGGTCCATATAAATTCAGATGTCACCGTTAGCCTCTATTTGTGTTTTCACTGCTTACACAATAAACAATCCTCCTTCAGTCGAGGCTGCTTCTATTTTAGACTTGCTACCGACCTGGGCTTCTTTTACGGGATAGCTATTATTCAACAGGAGAATAGGTGTAGGGCCCCAACCATAAATTCCAGCAAGTGGCCCTTGGAAAGGTGTGTCGTAGCGAGGAATTGACTGCATGCTCTGTGATTTTACTCTTCCACGCTGTGACCTTTTGAGTTCAGACGGAGCCATTTGTTTGGCTGACAAGAGCTGCTGTAATAATTCAGGGGGACACTGGCTGCTGGTAATACTCGGTGACCAGCCAAACTGTACGCTTGCACACCTGGAAAGCAGAGACATTAGTTTTCCTGACACGGGGAATACCTTTGCTGCAGCACCTTTGATTTCTGGAAGTTGTGGCCATCCTCAGGAGGAATATATCCTGAGAGTTACTCGTGTTTGTGGGCCCTCAGTTAATTTATGCCAGGCAGATTTTTCTGGGCTTTGTTGTGCGGTGTCTTTTTAAATCACTGCCGTGCCCTTAAAGAGAAAATAAGAAGCTCTGCAGCATCAGGGCTTCATATAATTGTGCAATACAGGATGTTCATGCAAATGTTAACTAGCAGGTGATTTAATGAGGAGCAGTGACTTAAGCAGGGCTACCAACTCTCATGCAGTTTCACATGCTCTCACACCACACCTCCAGTTTCTCACGCTGAAATACACATCAAGAGAAATGCCGGAGGTTCGGGAGTATTCCCGGTGGGCCACATTACTCTTGGGCCAGTGTCCCAGTGAAACAAACAAATAAATAAGTGGGAATGGGTCTATGATCTGATCTAAGTAATTATCTGAGAAGAATAAATAGTAGTGATGATCAACACTGAAATATCTCTTCCTCCTATACCAATATTTATATAACTAAACTTTCCGGATTGTTAGGAATTACTTCTTCTTCCACCTCACTGCTCAGTGATCAGTCCGACATGCATTGATGAGTGGAGATATTTTAGCTTCACAAACAGCAACAATGCACAGGATGATGTGAAGACCTCAGACCTCCTGAGAATCAGAACACAGAAGCAGAGGTGATGAGGCGAACTAAAGAGGAGAGGAGGAGGAGTCTTTTGGTGCTGCAGACAGGTACTACAGGTACCATCAGAGGGAGATAATGTGTAGCACTGACTGCTATTGGTTTTAGGGGAAGTGGTTTACGTCTGCTGCTGCTGGTTTAGGTTTTTGTGCTGATGTTTAAACATCAGGAGTTCCTGCCATCTCTAACTAAGAATCCTGTTTAGGTTGCATGTGCAGTAATAAATATCAGCCAGTCATTGCTGACAGCTGAGTTTTTTTATGATCTAACTTTCGAGCCTGAAAAAAAGACCTTTGTGATCTATAAGTTATGCCTGCAGAGACTGTGAGGGCAGGGACGTTGCTAGACATAGGGCTCTACAGGGGCCCAGGCCCTCCATTACTTGGATCATATTTTTTATTATAAAGACCTGCTTTGCTAACCCAACTGTTACTGCTGCTTCCAAATGTTACCATTTACCCAGGAGCCACTGCATGTTGGGGGCCCTTGAAAATCCTGCGATGAAAAGTGCTTTGTGTTCCATTTTAAAATGTCTAATTAATTAATCTAATAGTAAAAGCCAGTTTGCCTGAATGGAGGTGCAGACAGACTGAATTTTGCATTTGATAAGAAATGTTGTCCATGGTGGGCGGGTGTGAGCATGCAGCAGTGTTCCTGTCTCTTTTTTCCACATGCTGTAGTAATTTTCATACTTTCTCACACCTCAATCAGCTGTTAGTTAAGGCCTCAAAAGGCCACAAGTCACTCCACTAAGGCTCACAGATCTAGAGAAATGATTATTATTTTGAAATTCCCTGTGTTTTCTCTTAATGTCACTTCCTTTTTGTAGTTGAGTTGTTTCCTATTTTATTTGGAAGTTTCTGTTGGTACTTTAATAAACAGTTTTAAATATATTTTTTTAGATTTTGTTACTCCCGAGTGCTGTATTTTATGAATAAATCTGCACAAAATGAGACAAAATGATTAGTATGTCTTGTTGCTGTGTAGGCTATGTGGCAAAACTTTGGATGGTTCCACCAAATCTTCCCCCAAGAACTATTAGAAAGTTGACAGCCCTGCTTAAGTGAAGGGAAAAGAATAAATCAACAGAGCAAACAGTCATTGACTCCAACACAATGACTCGGCAGAAAATGGGGGAGGGTCACTCTGAAGTTTTTGTTGGCTTAAATAACCTTATTGTTAGGCTTTTCTTTGTCTGCTGTTACACTGAAATGAATCATTGTGCTCCTGTTTGAAAGAAGACTACAGTCAACAGTGGGAGGCCACAGTAATTACACCACAACTGACTCGCTAACCCGGTTGTTAGACTTAAATTCACTGATATTTCTGTCGTGTCCACAGCCTCTTCTTCTTCCTGCTGCTTTACGACTTCACCTGAAACTTACTCCCTCGTCTCAAGCTAATCATGATAAAAACATGCTAGCTGCTGTTAGCTTGCCTCATATCACAGTTAGCTAAATGTGCTGTTAGCTTGCCTCATATCACAGTTAGCTAAACATGCTGTTAGCTTGCCTCATACCACAGTTAGCTAAATGTGCCGTTAGCTTGCCTCATATCACAGTTAGATAAACGTGCTAGTTGCTGTTAGCTTGCCTTATATCACAGTTAGCTGAACATGGTAGTTGATGTTAGCTTGCCTCATACCACAGTTAGCTAAACACACTGTTAGCTTGCCTCATATCACAGTTAGCTAAATGTCCTGTTAGCTTGCCTCATACCACAGTTAGCTAAACACGCTGTTAGCTTGCCTCATATCACAGTTAGCTAAATGTCCTGTTAGCTTGCCTCATATCACAGGTAGCTAAACATGCTAGCTGCTGTTAGC
>JBAGKM010000028.1:1643956-1654036 GCA_037177155.1 Melanotaenia catherinae | reverse complement strand
TGTGTGTGTGTGTGTGTGTGTGTGTGTGTGTGTGTGTGTGTGTGTGTGTGTGTGTGTGTGTGTGTGTGTTTGTGTGTACCCTTGCTGGGTATAGTAATAATGATGGTTATAAAGCTCTTTTCCTGCAGCTAGTCTTGATATATAAAAAGTTATACAGACTGTAGTTATACAGCCCTTTTCCAGTCATATGTTGACCACTCACAGCACTTTACACTGTGTGTCACATTCATGCACTACTTCCATTCCTGTTATACTAAATGTTTTTCTCTATGACCCACATTCATTCCCCGGTAGACATATGTTACTTCCTTTGGAGGATCCGTACCTCCATCACCGTGTTCAGGGGTGGATCCGTACCTCCATCACCGTGTTCTGGGGCGGATCCGTACCTCCATCACCGTGTTCTGGGGTGGATCCGTACCTCCATCACTGAGTGGGAGGTAGAGGATGGGTTATGGTTATGCCAACAACGTGGAACTCCTACCGGCCTCCAGTCCTCTGCTTTAGCAGCTTATTAAAATGAGATTTGGTTTATATTTAAAGGTTTCATGATTGTTTTTAAGGCCCAATAGTAAGTTGGTGCTACGAGAGCGGCAAACTGACACAGTGTAAGACAGCAACAGGCAAGAAGCTGCAACCTCCGGCTCCTCATCCACCCGAGAGCAGCAGAGCTTACTCTACAAAGTCCCGCTGAAAAGAGAGCTGAGAAGAGGCACGCTAATTGCCTTGTAAGTATTGCAGAAAGCAGCTGGAGATTAGCAATAACAGCTAATTAGCTGAGCTACAGTGGAAATCAAAGCTCGCACACGAGGATAAACACACAGTCTGGTGTTTGTCTGCTGATTATAAATCTTTATGAAGCACCAGCTTGTCACATTCATGGATTTTAACAGCTCCGGTCTGAGAGCCAGCGAGACGTGTTGTGTTTCAAAAAAGCTGCAAACTTTCCCTCTAAAACAGCCAGCACGCGTCTGCTTTGCCAGTGGCCCGTAGCGACTGTTAAAACGCTGCAACGTATGACTGAGCTCTTGTCCTGCCGCAACACTGAGGCGCGCTGAGGAATATTTTCCCTCATAAACACGCTGAAGTAAGTGGTTCCCCCTCAGCCGGCCTCATGCTCGACACTGAGAGTGATTAGCGCCTCATTAAAGCCTTGTTTGTTGGAGATGAAAACTAGTTCTGACACTGGAAGAAATCTTTAAAGCAGACGGGATGTCATGACGACACGTTTACAGATAAGATGTACACGAACAATGCTGGGCTTTGAAGTTATCTATGTGTAAAGTAAAAGTTAACTTGTATTAATACATGGTATGGATGTGATTCAGATGAAGCTTAATTGGGTAAAATATCTGAGTTTTCTATGGGTAGAGATGTAGATTCTGATGTGAATTTAGATGTTTTTTTTTGTTTGTTTTAAAAACCTACTTTGTAAACAGATTGAGTTAGAATTTACATAAATAAATAAATGTGTAGTATTTGTATTGCTAAGCTCTTGGGGCTCAGGGGCCCTTCGTTCTGGCCGCCCTGGATGGCCAGGGCCTGGCGGGGGACTCTGGCTGGGGCTCTCCTCTGTTACCCTCATGGTGGGTCCGGGGCGGTCTTCATGGCGGAGTGGCTTGGGTTTGTGCTCCAGGATTGCTACTGATGGCCCGGGACTCTGGGCCGCCCTAGTCTGCCTCTAGCCTCTGTAGAGGCGTGGTCACATTTGCAGGATCACACTCATCTCTGATCCTCCTCATTCCTCGTCCTCTGCATGCTGACAGAGTCATTGAGTCCAGTGTGTTTATACACTAAGAGATGCTTTGGTTCAGGTGTGTGTGTTTCTGGTACTGTGCTTGTTGTTGTCTTGGTTATTTTTTGGAACTCCTGATGATTGTCGGCTTAGTTACCTGTAAAAGCTGTAGGAAATTCTCTGTTGTGTTTCTGTACAGGTGTAGCAGCTGGCTGTCTGGTGTTAGGCTGGACTGAAGCTCATTGCTTCTATCTACTCGATATTTGTCTCCTCTTCCTTTTTTCCACTTTCCTTTTTATTTCTCTTCATTGCTCTCCTTTTTTCTGTCCCCCCTGGTCAGGTACAGCAAGATTACGTAAATTCCATAATTCTAAATAAGATTAATAATAAAAATAAATAAAATAAATGAATGAATCAGATTATCAACAGGAACCTTATACCCATAAAGCTCCTCTTGGCAAAGCAAACATAGCAGCCAGACCATCATTCCGCTCCCGCCATGCTGGACAAGACAGGGTATAAATAAATAAAGTCTTCATTATAATGCAGGTACAGTAAAGTTACACATTCTGATGGCTGTCAGAAATTGTGACCTAGGTCATCCCTGCTTTAGTCTGGACTCATCTAACATGTGACCCTCACACAGCCAGGGTCACAGAGGTCACCATTTCTGACTTTCTGTATCTGCATTATAATAAACTCAGACTTAAACACAAGTGTTTTCAAGGCTTCACTCATAAGACATACATGCAGAGAACACGCTGCCACCCCTTGTTGTCACAGATTCTGTTGGGCCACAGATTTTAGTGCAACACGGGGTTAATTATATTTGAACAGCAAAACTCTCCGTCATAAAAGACATATTTAGTTTCTTTTTCTCATCTGTATAACATAACGTCCAGTGAACGCATCGTGTTACGCTGTAAGACGGAGTCGGACATGATCCTAAAATAGTAAAATGACAGGATGACATGTAATTTCAATGTAAAGTTAGATAAATATTAGAGTCATTTATCCAAACGATTGTGTATTTAGCTTTACTGTAAAAAAAAAAAAAGCTGCTGGTTATCCAGGTGGTGAAATGTATTGAACGTATTTCCTTCTTTCTCTGCAAACTTTTACAGACTGGTGAGCCATACTCCACAATCACACCTTGCTCATCTATTTTCTTTAACCCAAAAACAAAAAACAAGTCCAACAAGGCTGCCTTAATCTGCTTGTATGGAGGGAAAAACCCTTCCTCTGATCTAGTGCAACTCACACAAAACAAAAACAACACAAGCAGAAACACATGGAAGAGGTGGAACTTTGTCTTCTTTCCATGCTGAAGTTACGTTGATCTGCTGATATAGTTCATCCGTAATATTTTATAAAAAGTGCTGATTTTCAGGGATCTTTACAATTAATTAATCGTAATGTTTAATACGCGATTAATTCTAAAATGAAGTGATTTGTGACATCCCTAGTGGAACGCATGAAATTTGGTTTTGGAATATTTTTTCATGGCATTCACATGTAACTCCCTGTGGTTTCGTATGGTCATGATTCATGTTATTTCAAATGTAATTATATGGGTTTCATGTGGGAATTTACATGAGTTTCTCATGTGACTTTAAGATTTTATGCTGGTTATAAGATCAGATTTTGCAGCTAATTCCTTGTGTTGACATCCTTATATTTATATGATCTTGACTAACTAGGGGTTTGGTCCATGTCAGACCTTTTAAACTCAAAGTGTCTCCAGGCAACAGACACGTCATCATGTTCAGCCTCTGCTTCAACTTCACTTTCTGGACTTTCTCCGTCCATTTTCACTGTTCAACATCTCCAACAACAGCTGCAGGTTTAGCAGTGAAAACGGGTCCCGGGTTTTCTGTCTGAGATTTCCCCTAATGAAGAGTAATCCAGCATCGTCTTCGTCCTGTCTCTTCTCTGAGATCTCCCCTAACGACGAGTAAACCAGCATCATCTTCACCTGTCTCTTCTCTGAGATCTCCCCTAACGACGAGTAAACCAGCATCGTCTTCGTCCTGTCTCTTCTCTGAGATCTCCCCTAACGACGAGTAATCCAGCATCGTCTTTGTCCTGTCTCTTCTCTGAGATCTCCCCTAACGACGAGTAATCCAGCATCGTCTTCGTCCCGTCTCTTCTCTGAGATCTCCCCTAACGACGAGTAATCCAGCATCGTCTTCGTCCCGTCTCTTCTCTGAGATCTTCCCTAACGACGAATAATCCAGCATCGTCTCCGTCTCGTCTCTTCTCTGAGATCTTTCCAGACAGTAAAAGTCTTATTTTGACTCATGTTTTATCTCTTGCTGTCCCTTTCCTCTTTCTTTTCCTCTCTTCCTATGATATTATCGACTCAGGTCTCTTTACTGGATCTGCCAGGGTGTACAGTCAACACAGCCAGTGTGGTAACATCCACATATCCATCTACACAAAGCAGCAGTGACGACAATTCTTGTATGTAATCTTATGTAAAGTTTCTACAGCTGGAAAAATGCAGCCACCATCGTCTTAAGGGGTGAAGAGATCAAACAGATGGTGACTGATCTGTTTTCATTCAACACTTGGCGGCCGTTCAGTTTACAGAGATTTCTCTATGACTCAGGATTTAAACCTTCAATTGTGTTTTTCATGAACTTTGCAGCCGATGGCTTTGAAGTTGAATTCCAGCCATAAATGTCGAAACACTTTCTTGTTGAGAAGTCAATTCGTCTCCACCTCCAGATCCTGGGGTGTCAGCAAGCAGCAGGAGGCAGCAATAATGTATGTAAACCGCCAGGTTGTGGGTGTAATGACATATTTCTCACCGACGGGGAAACTCGATCACAGCTGACAGCCCGTCTGCTGGGCCGAGTTCTGAAAACACACCCAGCTCCAGCAGTAACACAAGCTGAAGGCCGACATGCGTCCTCGGCAGGCGGCCTCCTGCCCCCGCTCGGACTCAGCTGGGTGGATGCAGGAAGGAGGCCTCCCCTCTTTCAACAACCCCCTCAGTTGAGCTCTTGTTTCCTAATCAAGGGCTTCCCCTCCGACTCTCAAATTGCACAAAAAGTCTGGAGTCCCTGAGCTTTGTTCTGTTTGGAGGATCAATCAGGGCGATGGAGTGAGTGATGAAGGAGGGTAATAATGTTTGTCTCTGCAGCTAATGTAGGGATTCAGTTGTGGTTTTGTTTCCAGAGAAACATGTGGTTTGGTATTTTCCTTTAGAGACAGTTTAATTTTTACTTTAAAAAGAAAGGAAAAGAAAGGAAAAGGAGCAGAAAGAAAAGAAAAGAAAAGAAGAGAGGTTTTCTTCTTATTTGGACACAGTTATGCTGGTTATTCTTTGTGATTGAGGCATTTTTCATTCCATTCTCACTAGAGAAAACAACAGAGGTGTTTCATTTTCAGTACAATCATGCAACAACCAGGAAGCTAATTGCAACTAGGGGGGGCGGTGTCTCAGGTGTAAGAGTGGATTGTGCATAACTGGAAGGTTAGTGGTTCGATACCCAGTCCCCCGGTCATCTGTTGTTGTGTCCTCGGGCAAGACAAGACTGTGGCTTCAAGAGTAACTACCATCGGCAGTTATGAATGAATAATGGATGCAATGTAAAGCGCTTTGGGTGTCTTGAAAAGTGCTATATAAATCTGATCTATTTTTATTAACTTCTGGTCAGAAAGTGGATCTGCTGGAAGTCTGGGAGGTTTATTTCCAGCCTGCTGCAGAGTCTGCTCTCCCACGGCTCCAGCACACTTTCTGTTCGGCCTCTAATGTGGTCCGGAAGCTAATAGCTCTTTCAGACTAATTGTTGTCCTGATGTGCTTTGTCTTCTGGCCATTGGTGGTGTTTGCTCAAGCTAATTAGCCACCAAACCAGGCCAAGCAAGAACAGGAATAGGGTCAGGAAATATGCGAAATACTGCTGGTCTCTCTTTCTTCATAAGTCAGAGGAAAATCACTAGACAGGGCTGAGAAATGCACCATAGATGAGCTGTTTTATTCTGTTAGAAGAATATTTTACTCCCCAGTTTGAAGCTGGTAAACCTCCTCTGCAGGTGCCGTTGTCCTGTTTTGATCCACTGACATGGGTCGTAGAGGAGGTGCAAGTCAGCATTTAATTGTTAGTTGTGCATTCATTGTGTGAGGCGGCCTGTTCACCTTCAAGATAACCCCTTCATCATAACACACCCGCAGCTCGCAGAGCTATGAGGCCTCTTCAGAGGATGAGCTGAGCAGGTCAGAGGTGGAGGAAGATGGTGTGTTGGTTTGAGTGGGATTCAGATAACAACCATCACACGACAAAGTTAAAGACTTTGTCTACTGGAGGACTTTCCAGAACTCTTCTCTGGAAGGAAATACACAGACAGACGATGACGCAGAAAATGAATATGTAGATAGACGGATACGTATACGGATGGATACGTAGACAGACGGATATGTAAAAGACAGATACGTAGATGGATGGATACATAGAAGATGGATACGTAGACAAACGGATATGTAGACGGACATATGTATAAGATGGATATGTGGACAGATACGTAGACAGATGGATACGTAGAAAAAGAATACATATGTGGACGGATTCGTAAACGGACAGAGACGTAGAAGGATGGATACATAGAAGACAGATACATAGACAAACGGATATGTAGACGTATGTATATGTGTGCGGACAGATACGTAGAAGATGGATACGTAGAAAACAAATACATATACGGACGGATATGTAAAAGACAAATACGTAGACGGGCAAATACGAGGAAGACAGCTCAGGTTGAACCTAATCAAGTTGTCTTCACCATGTCTAAATGCTGCTGTGTGATGCCCCGCTGCTGCTGAACTGAAACCTCTATAAAAAGCCACTTGATGAAAACGTGTCTCTGAGGAATCTCCTGGACTTTAAATGGATGCTGAAGATGGTGGTAATCTTGCTGCAGCTGCTGCTGATTACCACCAATCAGACCTTTGTCATCCCTCCAGCTCACGTCTGAATCCATGTGAATCCGCTATCTGAACTGCTTCTTCAGGAAGTCACCAACTGGCCTGCTCCCTGTTACCACAGCAGCTCAATGTCGAGCAGGCTGGGAGAGCCTGGGGAGCCTGGGGAGCCTGGGGAGCCTGGGGAGCAGGCCGTCCTGCTTCAGCAGCTCATGTCAGCTGAGCAGCGGAGCGACACGGGAGGCAGCGAGTGCTGACGCGACAGGATGGACTCTCCATCTATTTCTGGTAGATCCAAGTGGAGGTCCAACACAAAGAGGAGGAGGTGCATATCTATAAACATTCCCCTGTGTCCCGTCCTCCACCTGCAGAGGCATCATTAAGATGCCACAACAAGCACGGCGCAGAGCTAACGGTGAAACCCAACTCCCTGCACTCAGCTGTTGTTCTTAATTCCTCCCTCCCTTGTCATTTTGGGGAAGAACTAGGTCTTGTTTAATTTACAGATGGAGTAATTTCCCATTGAGCCGCAGCACCAGTCCGGGGCCAGCCATAATCCCAGGCGCCCTCCTAGCAAGGGTGCCAGCGGGGTAATATGGATGTTAGCTAAGGAGCACGGTGACAGCCCCAGAAGCGACTGTTTAATTCATTGCATTTTAATTATCGCTCTCATTCACCAGCTACAAGCTCTTTCTCTGCTGGCTCTCGACAGCAAGTCTTTATCACCAGCCCGTCCTGGAAGATAATAAACTTTTTCTTTGAGGTAATTACTTAATCTGGACAAACCTGTGTGTTAAGCAGTGCTATTAAGTGAGGGGGTGATAAATCAAGCATGCATTGGAGGTGGCTGATTACTCGACAGCACAATCAGTCTTTGAACCCTTGCAGTCTTTTAAGTAGCTAAATTACGGAAACAGCATGCTAACGACGAGCTGCCTGGAGGACGGTGAACAGAGGAGGCCACTGCCACTCCTCCACCTGTGCTAACCTCCAACCCACTGATGCATGGAGGTTATTAGCCTGGCCTGAGCCCAGCTGTCGAAGGCTGATAACAAGCTCTCCCTCGTGGCTGTTTGCCACCAGAGCCGCCTCGCTACAGCCACACAGCAGCCTGGACGGATGGAGGGATGTGAGTGCAGGCAGCAGGTTAACTACAGAAAGTCTGAAAACTTCCAGAAAAATAGTTTTTCTTTTAATCTGCTGCTGGAATCTCATGACTTCAATCCTACCTCTGATCAACAACAATATAACACTTACTCTTCTATAAAAGCAGGAGTTTAGTCCGTTGACTCAACGCCAAGGACTTACAGAAACCTACAGGTGACGTCACAGAGGTTCCGTCCATCTTTTATATACAGTCTATGGTCAGAAAGCACAGAAAAACTAACAGGATCTGGACACTTAGCAGTCAATGAGTGGACGATGAACTCCTCTGGATACCAGGATAGTCAGAACTATCTCATGCAGCAGGACAATGATCCCAAACACAGCAGCCAGTCTACACCAGAAGGACCCACTGGACCACGTCAATAGGCTACCTTGATTCTTTTCCTCTTAAAGGGACCAAAAGGTCCACCAGATTGTTTATTATGAAAAATAAGAGATAAATCTGTGTAAGTCCGAGTGTCCTGTTTGAGCTTTAAAGAGTTTTTTAATCTTTTTTGTCTTGCTGTGTCACCATTTAACTGCTAAGCTGGACATGAGGCCTTGTGAGGAAACTATGATCAAACAGCAGCATGAGTGCAGTGTCACAGCTTGTTGCACCAGTTTCTGTATTCAGGACTGGAGCCAACTTCTTCTGCAGCAATTTCCTGCCAGGATCTCCAAATTCCTGCTCGACATTCTGAGTAAGACCAAAGAGATTAGACTGAAGAGGTCTGCCGGGAACTGGTCTACGGGCTCAATATGAGTCAGAAAGATGTTGCAGCTGGAAATGAATGTTTGCAAATAATTCAGACTTTGTGTTTGGAAATCCAGTTTGTGGTCCTGCAAAATAAATCTGCCAGCATTAGGACCATCACCATGGTTCTCCCTACCTCCTCCAAAAACATCTGGGTGTTGGCCCCCATAGTGATGGGACGTACGAAGCCCAGCAGATGATACCGTTTCTGGACTGTCACCTTTTGCTCTCCCTCCTGTGAAATCTTCAACGTCCCGCTCGAGGAGCTGCTGTCAGGCTGACGCAGCACTGCGGTGCACAGAGGCCAGCTGGAGGAAAACAAGCCGAGCGACCACCATAACAGCCGGTGGAGGAGAAAGTTTGCAGAGAGAGAGTCTGCAGCACCTGCTGCTGGAGTTTTGGACTGAGAAATATCGGTTTGTCATGTTCACTTTGAGACACAAACTGGATTTCCAAACACAAAGTCTGAATTCTTACATTACATTGAGCCTGTACTGGCAGGTCGGGTTAGTGATGCCATGTAAGGCCGGAAACGGGTTTCAGAGGTTGGAGATGAGTCTGCTTTAACCTCCACTCATCCTTTCAGCAGCACTTCTAACGGAGAAGAAGTCAGAAGATGCAGGTGAAAACCATAAGAAGGTGTTGTTTGTGCTGCTGCCTGGGGGAACGTGATGCAGCACTGAAACAAATGTAATCTGGTAAAGACTAATAGATGGCTGGAGCCTCGGTGTCGCGCTGGCTGACATGGCATGCGCTGGGGGAGGAGGGGGCTGAGGCCCTGTGAATCAGGTAAAAGCAGCTCTTGAACTCTCATGAGCGCTCGCCTTTTGTTCTTCTCGTGGCGGCAGAACAATGGAGCTGTCTCGGTGATGGAATAAGGCAACCTGGATGCCAGGACCGGCCCGGGTCCGCAGAGGGAAGCTTAGCCTGGATGAATAACTTCCTCTGGGCGGGAACGAGGGAGAGAGGGAGGGAGGTTGAAGCAGAGGAATACCATTGCATGCTCTTCTGCAAGTCATTGATTGCTGTTCCAGGTTGTGGTATCTGTCGCTGGAGGAGGAAGAGCTCAGCATGACTCAGCCTGAACAAAACCCACGTCATGTCTTAATGCTCTTATGTTTGTGCTTCCATGCTGCAGTTTAGCCTTTCCTTCAGCAAGGATACTGGCCGGCATGACTGGTTGACCCAGATTTACCATTTTCAGCCACTCTTTGTTTCCCCATCCTCCTTCTCACCCCAGCTGTTATGAATGGAAGATTAACTCAAGCTGCTTCTTCAATGGAGCCTTTAGCTCCAACAGTCACACTGATATCCATCCAGCCGGCGCAATGTGGAGTCCGAGGGTAATTACAGCAGACCGAGTCCCATACCGACTAGCAGAGAGCAAGGAAGGAAGATCATCAGACAGGGAGAAAAAGAAGTATTACATCCCCACTTCCTAAAAAGTAGTTCCAGGGTGATGTTCAGCATGGTGTAAAAAGTAGTTCCAGGGTGATGTTCGGCATGGTGTAAAAAG
>JBAGKM010000028.1:1621354-1640495 GCA_037177155.1 Melanotaenia catherinae | reverse complement strand
CAACTTCATATTGAGATCTGATGTATCTAATGTGTTTCTTTAAAGTGCTCCTTTAATTTTTGTGAGCAGTGTATATACATATAAAAATAAAAGAAAGAAAGAAAAAGAAAATAAATAAATATGACCATAAAAAGATGTCCTTGACCGGCAAAACCTACATGACCAGTGAAGTTGCAGCTTCTTGTCTTCCCCAATACTGGGACAAAGTTGAGCTTCCTGTCAGTAAGGTCTCCAAAGCAGGCATGGCCATCTAATTTAATACATAAGTCCCTGATCCAACAACGTAAATCAGTATATAACAAGTCAGCTATCTCTTACTTATTGGCTTTTTCTTTCTAAGTCATAACGAATAGTTGGCACCCTTACATGAAATTATTCAAAACTAGCAAATCATTTCAAGGCAGTTGTTTGTTTACTGAACTTAAAGGATGGCAGACAAGGTCGCATCCTGTAATGATAACCATTATGTGTTACATAGGATGTATCTCCAATTTGCAAGAGTGAGAAGCACAAACAAGAAATAAAGAGTAACTGAAAGAACTTATATTTGCTAACAATAATACTCTAACCTAATTAAGAGTTATAGTCTAGAGTCTAGGCTATATACAAGAAAGAAGCCAGTTTCATGTGTGCATATGATAATTTACATTATCATCTGTTTTTTTTAAGCCATATATAGCCAGATTAGAGAAGATACACAGAGATAGTTACACAAAACAACAGATAATTGCTATCAACCCATTTCATGTCTTTCGCTGCCTTGTGTCATCTAAAGAAAACACAGAATTATAATGAGCGAGAAAAATATGTTACCAACTTTTTATAGTAATGATCACTTTTCTGAAGCATCTTCATACAACCAAGTCAAGAAAAAAATAGAGAAGATACAAGTTGCAAGAAAAATTAAATCCCAAACACGCATACTAAATTATTCAAACCATATATCAAATGTCCCTGTCCCTGTTTTTTCGAGACAAGACAATGTTTGCATTTTGACATCTGAGTGCCAGGCCACACTTTAAAAATGCAGCAGCGAGCCAACTAAGGCAATGATGTGTGCTATCACATTACATTTAATTCACCTGCGCGTGCCTAGAATGAATTATTCAGGACTTGTACCACACACTTGGCTTTAAGGAGGAGACCTGCTTTCAGCCGAACACAGAGAATACAGAAAAGACATCAAGTGCACTCAATCTGCTGAACAGTTATTTTTGACAACCAGACATGTATCAACATTTACAACTCAAATGTTATTTTGTCATAAAAATTGTGCACATAGTAGTTATCTGAAGCGTTAACTAAAATGTATAGAATAGAATTTATAAAGAATATTTATACTAAATTTTTCAACCCTGACATGTCTTTTCATATTTCACACCTTTCTTCAAATGACTTTGATAGAACTAGAATGTCTAAGATAAAAATTCACCCATTTGTTCAGAAACACTCCCACTTTGTCTCATGTGTAAGTGTGAAAAGTCGGCATCCTGCCTGAGATGTTGGCAATAAAACACAGGGTGCAGCTTTCTGGACAGGCACCAAAGCAATATTTTTTCTTTCTTCATCCCTCTTCATGTCTGACCTTTTTACCTCCAATCAATAAAAATGCATTGTTTATGCAGCAGTCCGTCTAATTTATAGATGCCACACAATTACAACTTTTGCTGCAATCTAACTTTTATTTTTTGCTTCTCGAGTTGAACCCATTGCTCAAATAAAATCAGTTCCTTTCTCTCAACTGCAAACTGAATGTAAACAGGTGATAAATGAAATGAAAAGCAAGCATAATGTGTCTGAAGTGCAAACACTGGCTGCCAGAACAGCTCCCGTACATATTAGTGTTGATTATACAAATGTATTTAAGGGACTAAAGACTAGGGATGCACCAATACCAGTATCGGGTATCGGCCCGATACCATGTGTGTGTACTTGTACTCTGTATTTCTGAAAGTGCTCCGATACTATAAAACCAATACAAATGTGAAAAAAATTGTGCTGTCAAACTTAACACATTAACACTAAGAGATTAATCTGTGGGGTTGATGCACATTTTTAAAAAAAAATGTATGAAGTTATAAACTACTAAACCAGGTCAAAGGTCCGAGGCTGACACCCATGTTAGCAAAGGTGACATTATAGCACTACTAGCTGACCACAGATCAGCCATGCTCTCTGACTCAAGACGTCTTACCAAGAACTTACTGACAAACTGGACGGGGTCCAAACAACCATCACTTGCCACCACAACAGTCTGTCGTCATGGGAAGAAAATGTTGACACGCGGCTGGAGGGTAAGAAACTTTATGCACTCAGCTTTTAACTGATAACAGGAAGCTAAAGACTAAGCTAACTGACCTGGAGGAGAGAAGCAGATGCTGCAATATTCGAATGATTGGGCTCCCAAAGGGAACTGAAGGTCCACAACCTACACAGTCTTTTTCTAAATTTCTGCAAGAGGCCATGAGGAAATCTTATATTTTGCACCGGAGCTGGACTGGGATCCCCACTGCACGACTCTCAAACCAAAGCCCAGGGAAAACCACAACTTATCCTCTTGCTTCCACCACTTCCAGAGAAGAGAACAGCTAGTTGGGGAGGCTCGGAGGAGCGGTGCGCTGCTTTACCAGGGTCACTTATTCAACGTTTATGAAGACTACTCTTCGAAGGTGCTCAATCAGAGGAAGAATATAACAAAATGATGTCCTTCCTTTACAAGATGGGATTGAAGCCATCTCTGCTGTACCCCACCAGACTTCACATCACCCAGGATGACTCCCGTGTCAGTGACTGAGGAGGAGCAGCTTATCCAAGCATTTGGTAAACCCTCTTGACTGTTTATTAGTTCTGGGGTTTACAATATAATTGGACATGAAGATGAACAGTGTTTGCTTTGCACAATTAAAGCTACCTTAAATTTAAGTATTAATATTCTGCTTTTTTTAAATATTTTATTTATTTTTTTTAATTTAACAAATTTATTGTTAAATGTCTGCAGGTAGGTGCTTTGTCACAGCAGTGAACAAAATCCACCAAAAACCCCTTTATCCTCCTTATTTATGAAGATTCTGACAGTTTTTCAGCTTTACACTTTGAGGATGATGCAGGATGTCTCGTATGATATATCACACAATTAACCACTCAGTCGTCAACATCTGGTTCACACTCCTCACCAGTGAACTGTAACAGGATTTATTAGCGCTCATATTAGTAGTCGGTATTAGCAAGAACTCAAATGTAAGTACTTGTACTCAGTTTGTAAAAATGTGGTATCGGTGCATTCCTACCAAAGACCTTTAAAAGTTCCATACAAATAAAGTTTCTAAAGTTTTTGTGAATCAGCAGCCAGAAGACAAAATTTTAGTTAAGTCAGCCATAACATGGATATGCTCAAACTAGCTGCCCTTAAAGAGTTTTGGAATTTTGACCTTTATAGTAAATGCATTGACGCTGCATTATTCTTCTCTGTGAGGAGTCCATTTTCCACAGAAAGTAGCTAAAAGTTAGTTGAAAAGGTTGCTAGATTTAAAAAAGTGGCAAATGTATTGCTTGGCAATCAGCTTTAAGACTATATTCTCTCAGTTTAAAATAAAACAAATTGACATGTCAAACGTCTGCTTTGAAGCATTTGTGAACATGTAAAACTGTGAAACAGTCAATACATGGAGCAAAAGGACACTTCTTGGAAATATTATCATACCTTTTCCAGCAACAGTCAATAGAATGCAGTTCACTTTAAAAGAAAACTAAACATAAATGGGAGGGTGTAAGAAATATACTAAATCAATTTTAATAAAATTAAATATTATAGTGCATTCATTACTTTAACAGATGAATGACAGATTTGTCAGTCAGCCACATGTTTTGACATAATTAGAAATATTCTTTTGCAGCACAGACACAAAGTAGATATCTTGAAAGCACAAGTAATCTACTGGATTAATGAAGTGGTCAACCAATAGCTGGTTTGTCATCAACAAACAATAAATACAGTATAATCTTGCCCATTTAAAACCACAAATCTCACTTGACTTGTATATAAACCTGAGCCATAAGCACTTCACTTAGTACAAGTTAAAATGTCCTGATCCCTCAGAAGTTCATACAGCTGTGATGTTTACTTACAGATCGTTTTTCTGTCTATTTTCAGGCCACAATTAGTCTTCTCTGCTCCAGGTCTTACTCCAAGGCTCGATTCTTTCTGTGGACAAAGAGAAAAAACAGTGTAGCAATCTCAGGGCTCATCAGTGAGTTAACAAGCAACAAGCAACAGGGCTGTATTGAACATGAGGAGAAAGCAGGAGGGTCAGAGCAGTGAGATAAGGTTGATGGGATTTCAGAGTTTATCCTTCTGGCCACAGACAGATAAACTTTTTTGGTATGTTAAAAAATAACTGAATAATTGGACAACCTGACACACCATACCACACCTGAAACAGCATGTAGTAGTGAGTAACCATCACAGATTATTCAGTTCTTCGTCTGCATCATCTAATGGGAAGTGAACAATGGACAACTGATGGCAAATAAAAACATGGCGCTAAACTCCCTATGTTTAATGTTAAACTTGCAATTTTTCAATCTGATCAATGAACTGGGTCCACTGGGACTGAACCCCCCCCTAAGAACTGAATCCTGGATTTTTTGACAAACAGGTCTCAGTTTGTAAGGGGAGGAGGAAACAACAGGTAAGACACCATCAGATTGAACACCGGCTTTCCTCAGGAGTGCATTCTCAGCCCTCTGCTCTACACCTTGGTGACCTCATCACTGCTATGGACTGTTGTCTGTCCTGCCCTCAGGTAGAAGGTACTGCAGTCTGACATGCAGAACTGGAAGGTTCCGGGGCAGTTTTTTATCAAACTGCCATCAGACTGCTAAACAGTTTAAACACTCACTAACACAGTAACACATAGCAACATGAGGCAACATTGGGTACTGGCACTTTAAGCATTTGCACTATATTTATATTAATTTAGTTTTTAAATTGCATTTATATTTTTATAACTATTGTTGATTACTTAGCTTTCAATTTTTATTATGTTTATCTATGTTGTTTTTGGAGGGCCATTGCAACATAATTTCATTCTGCAGTACATCTCTGGTGTACTGTTTTTGAATAATAATAAAGTAATCTATTTCTCATACAAACTACTAGAGCTGTGCATCTTCACTGGTCTCACGATTCAATTTGATTACAATTACCTTGTCAATATTTCGACTTGATTCAGCAATGCATCACAACGCATCACTATGTGTTGCATCCTCAGTTTTCTTTATCACTGCACATCGCCACCTTCTTCAGAAATTAATACAAGCAGTCAGAAAATTATGAACTTCCTGTTTATTTTTAATTATTTCAGAAATCAATCTGAATGTCCTGATATTGACAAACATACACATGAGGAAAGTTTTTTTAATTAACTTTAGTCTTCCATTGCCAAAAAAAAAAAAAACATTACTATAACGTGACATTGCTATCAAAATTTCTTCCAGTAAGGCAGTGTGTTTTGTTCCTTCAGTCTTTCCGTAGTAAGTTCAGACAGTATATGGAAGATTTTATTCATGCTCTCCTATATGACCAGAAAACATTTGCCTGTAAGCATTCTAGCCAATTTGTAATATAATATATTGTTGAGGTAAACATTTATTGATACAGTTCTTTAAATCCCTTTAGTCCATTTGCACATGCTAATCGCTAGCTTGCCAATGGTATTTTTCATAGACGTTAGCCTTAAGCTAACTTTTCGGCTGCATGCTAACTGCTAGCTTGCCAATTGTATTTTCCATAGACGTTAGCCTTAAGCCAAAGTATCGGTTTTTATACATCATCATGTGTAGTGATTTTCCAGAGAAAATGAATGTATTTGTTTAGTTTTACAGTTTTCCTAGATGAGGTCTCAAAACGGATTTAGCCTCTGATCTGCTGAGATGTTGCAGGCTCGATCACGACACATACGCAAGCGATGGCAGAATGTATACTTTTACATTATTACAATAAATTATGTTCTGTTACTGCAAATCATCCACGTCCACATCTCGATGTATAATGATGATGATGAAACGATCAAATCCAAAACACCTGCAAACTACACTTATCAATATTTTACATATGTGCAAGGAAAAGAAGTAGTAGTTTGTTGTGCAAAACACTGAACTAATCAGTCATTATAAAAATACAGGGTTATCAAAAAGTCACACACCACGAGAACATCTATGTCAACAGCACTATCAGCATAAATGAAGGCAATAAACTTAGTACAACTTTAAATCTATACAAGCATAGATGCTAGCACCCCAGAGTCAAGAGCCCCTGTGATCCCTCTGCACATGCTCTACTGCTGAACTTCTCAACCTTATGTCAACATCACACTAATCATCCAGTTTTGAATAGTTTTCTTCTGCCCCGATGGTAAAATTGTTTAATAAAAAGGTCAAAACACTTTTATGCTAAAAATGCAGCAGCTGGTTTAAAAAACAAAAAAACAAAAAAACAATTAGGACCACTTGACACTCAGCAGCAAAAAGGAGCAGCCTTGTGTAGAAAAAAAAGGGATAGTTGGAGTAAACAAAACTAAGCATCGACATAGTGTTATGGGAAATGAACAGATGTCCAGACGGGCTTCCAGCTGTTAAACATTTGATAACTGTGAGAAAAATAGCAAACAGATTTTGGAATCTTATGGGCCTTATTTGTGATTAAGTGCAGCACTGAGGTTACAACAAAGAAATTCATTGTCAAAGTGTTGCATATAGAAGCTGCTGGATGTTTCCAGATGTAGTGAAAGGCTGAAAACTGCAAGGGTGGATATCATTTTTGGCAAACTTTCAATATTTGGTGCAAACTATCAGTGAAAAGTCAGCAGTTATAGTTAAAATAATAATGTTTAGTCATTTTACGAAACATAAGAAGAGCGGACTTGACCTAAAAAAAGATAAATTACATGAAAACAATGCTACATGGGGAGAATAACTGCTTTTTTTTTTATCCATTTTTTGTTCTGTTTGTTACATGGTGTAGCAGGGTTTCCCACACATAGATCAATGTGTGGCCTATGTGTGATTTCCTGGCATCCATGAGTCATATGCATTTAAACAAAGTATTAGGCTACAATTTTGATGCATAGCAGTTTAATGTGAGGAATCTGCATTATTGCATTGGCTTATTTTATCCCACTTCAGCATTCATGCAAAAGTTATTAATAATGGCTTAATATTCACAATAAAAAAGGATTTTCCACTAGACTACATAAAACGTTTGAGAGGTTACTCATGGGGATGCCTATGCAGCTTCAAGCATAAAATCTTAACATTTTAAGAAAGTCTTTATTCGCTTTATTGGTAATTGGCAACTGTTCAATGGGCACCTGTTCACTCCACGCATTACTTATACATAGGGCTGAGTATTTGCATCACTATGTGTTGCATGCTCAATTTTTTTTTTATTACTGCACAATACTACTTTCTTAATCAACGAAGACATGCAGTCTGATAATTATGAACTCCTGGTTTGTTTTTGTTTTTAACTTTATAATTATTTTAAAAAAATCAATCGGAATGTCCTGATATTGACAAACAACATAAACATGTAAACAGTGATGTTATTTTCAACTTAACTGTTAAATTTATTGTTCCATTGGCGGAAAATCAAGAAAAGTTCTGTTATCAAAAACGGTTAAGCAGCCCTCTAGTGGTTCAGACCTAAATTTTAGCAATTACCGAATTATCCGGACTATAAGTAGCTCCCCAGTAGTAGGGTAAGTCGCATCAGTCATAAAATGTGTCATGAAGAGGAAAAAATGTAAGTCACATGTAAGTCACACTGCACTGTCACAATTATTTATTAACTGTGAGGGATAACTAGTCTGTTTATTACACTTAATGAACAGTTGATTGAGGCACGGAGTATTTACAAAAATGTATCATATTTGGTATTTAAAGACGCTGACATTGCCACGTAAACAACCCCACCCTGCCACAGACAAAGTTTCACATTAAATATGAAATAACCGGGTGAGTTGCTCATTGCACATAAATGCACATTTCCTTGTCTTTCTGTCTGGTCTTTTTGCTCCTGAAGCAACATTTCTGTGAGGGTTTAGTAATTGTACTGCTCTGGTCTGTTGCCTCTACTATTGGTGAAAACTCTGACAGAAACAGCTATTAAATTTTCCTGCTTCAGGGTGCAGAGGCAAGGGGATTACTCCTGGGTCAAGCTGCAGCTAGCTTCGGGGTTCGCTCCTTTGACTATACCCAGCAGTGGTGAAGCAAACGCCAGACTCTGCTGGACCTAGAGGAGCTGTGTGGTGTTTATTGTTAAAGCTTGTACAAAAGAAATTCACAGCTAAACAGGTAGTTTATCACAGCTAAAGTTCTCTGTTGCAATGTCCCCCCCAACCGCTCTGACCTGCTTTATGCTTCAAACCAGCTTACGACGTGCTGTATGCCAAACCAATACCGATATACTCTTTCAGCCATCTGGGTCTCTCTCTATAAGCGCCTCAAAATATTTCAGCTGAACTCTCAACAGCAGGGACAAGACAATGTAATGACAATGTAATTTACACAAGTTTTAACAACACAGATAACTTGTAGTCCACAGATGGAAGGGGACCGAATCATTTAATTTATGCAGAGGGCATTTTGGATTTCACATCTAGGCAGTGTGTTTCAATTAAAAGGGCCTCCAGTCTGTTGTGTGTGTTTTGTGTTAAGTGTTTCATTTAAGCTGATCTAAGGTTGGTAAATCAGGGTGTTGCTCTCAGCAACTCAAGAGCAGAGAACACTGCTTAATTTCTTATGATTTTAAGGGCTTAATTAGGTTACTTAATTTGATCATTTATTCTGATAGGTGGTTAGCATCACTATGTTGTGACAAAAATTGATACTTCTTTACTCAGACTTTAAGTTAATAGACCAATAAATGCAACATCAATAAATAGCTAATGTAGGGGAGGGAGATATATCATGTATACTTGATGTATCCTGAGACGTTTTACATAGGATATATAAAATGGCTACATTGGTTTTTCTTCACAGCACTCTGTCACCGCAAATGGCATGGCTTCTCTATCACAGCAGACAAACAGCTCACTCCCCCGTCTGACCACAGAAATGACACTGATGAGGAAACTGATTGTTCAGCTGTACGTGTTTCCCAATGGACATAAAGTTCTTAGTACACCAGAGCAGGAAAACTCCTCCACCTGCTTCTCCTCCTCATCAGCTGCTCTTATTAATAAATTAGAGCTGACATTATTAAACCAGATATTTCTGTCTAATTTACAGGTGGTTGATGTGACTATTTCTAACATGTGCTCTCTCTCTGCTGATGGGAGTCCGGCTTACCTGTGTGTGTTCGCAAGTAGAGACATGACGCGACATAATTATATTTCAACATGAGAACAAGACAAAAAAGACCAGGCTGTTTAGTTTTTATAATAAAAGGAAAAAACATGCAGTTCACTTAAATCCTACTGGTGTCTTTTTATGCATGATAATGTTGAATTCAATATTTACACAGGAGATTTCAAAACTTGATATACATCATGTACAAGGAATAATGCCAGACGAGGTGGCCATTATCATAAATTATTGGATGACGTGGTGGCCACCTGGGAGGGCATTATATCGTTTTTACCATGGTCCATTCAGAAAGAAAAATATATTAAATAAATTATTAATGCGTTAATGTTGTTTTTACGGGTAAAATCGTACATTCTTCTCAAGAAGTGGCTGAGTGGACTATTCCGCTGTGAGGCATTGCCAAGGTAACTGGCTCTGACACAGAACCTGCAGCTCAGTCGGCCCAGTTATGTTACGTGACACAAACATTTCAGAGGGCGGGTGCAGCTCTTACCGCTTGTGTGTATCCAGAGGATGATGCGACTTTTTGTTTCAAACTGTCAAAGTCCACAGATAGTTTCCTACATGTTCAATAAGCCTGCAGGCTGCTCTGATCTAGCGCGTCTGCAACCCGGCGTCTGAGTTTCTGTTGCCACGGTTACCAACTACCGTTTAGTCAGCGCAATAATTTACAGCAATAAGGCTATTTGGCCGGAACTTCTTTCATAGGTGTCCATTATCACTTTTTAATGGACACCCTCCAGCCAATCAGAACTGAGTATTCACTCAGACCATGGTATAATCAGATATACATCCCTCTTAGAGGAGGTAAAGTCCTGGATGGACCAAAACTTCCTCAGTGTAAATGAAAACAAGACTGAAGTTGTCCTGTTTCAGTTATTAGACGCCAATGCTCCCCAGAAACTTGATCATGGTCCCTTATAATAAATCTACTGTCAATTCTTTTCTGTACTAAAAAGCTTGCCCCAAGATTATTTGAACTCTTTTAACTCCCCATGCTCCTTCTAGATTGCTGAGATTTGCCCATCAGTTGCTCCTTGTTGTGTTTTAATTGACTTTTTTTTTTTACATTCATACAGCTTTTGGTCCAGATTGTTGTTTTTAAGCATGCTTGTAAATAAAGTTGACTTGGATTATAATCGGCCCACTTTTAAGTAAACTTGTAATCTGAATGTTTGTTCGAACAAAGTTTAAAATGGAAAATCGATTCAATCCTGATTTAAGAGTCCAATCCCAAATATATTTAGATAACATGAAGTCAGAATATTTAAAGCAATAAATTCTTTTCAAAGGGAAGAACGTTTCTAAAAGAGTCAGTTATCTTTCTATTATCGTTGTAGTTAAAGAGCACTTTCTACCTTTTTTACCTCAATTTTACCAGGTAAAATGTTTGAGAACCAGTTGTCATTTGCAAACATGAATGTTATTAGGAAAAGATTTGCCTTTGTGACACTGGCCTTTGTGCTGGTGCCATTGTTAAAAAGGCAAGTTTGAGGTCTGAACTTGGTGGTTTTTGGTTTTTCTTGTACTTGTTTTTTTTGCGCATTGTGTTTCCATTTTGCTTGAATCCTGACTGAGTCGTCTCAGTGTGCTGTGGAAACAGCCTGAAGGTGGTGTTTTAATTGAAGTGAAGCGCTCTAATAAAGGCACCACACCTGACATTCAAGTCAGACGGCTGTAAAGGCCAACAGCTGTGAGAACCACAAGCAGTGTCGAGTGAAGTACAGTCTCTGTACATACCTCCTGTATCACTGGTTTCTGCTGTGTACAGGATCTGTGGGTCTTTCCTGAGAGGGACGGCCCTGCTGGGATAATAGCTCATTCCACCATTGTGCAAGACCCAGGCTTTAGAGCCAGAAGTCCCACTCTGGGCAGCATCAGTGACTTAAATTTTAGTATCTTTGGGATGTAAAACAAGACCCCATGGCTCTGCTTTCAGGGCTTAGAGCAGGGGTATTCAACTAAAATTTAAAGAGGTCCAGTTAGAGACTGGACATTATATAACTTTATATATATATTTTTTTTTTATATATATATGTAGTGCAGATACACATTCTGATGGAGATCAGAAGTTGTGACATACATCCCCCCTCTTATAGTCTGGACTCTAACATAATATCCTAAATTGTAGATGGCTGTGAGAGAATCGGAGGGCTTCATAACAGGAGCAGGACCAGCCCAAACTACACTCCGAAAAAACTGACGATATTTGCGAGAGACTTAACAGAAAAGCCAGCCCAAAGTCGCTGATAACAGGAAGATTTAGCAACTCTGCTGCCTTTCTCCGGTGCAGTCGTCTCTATCCCTGCTTTGTCTGATCTGGCTGGCAGTTTACCGCCACACCGGGAGCCTCACACACTGATTGGCTGAGTGCATCTTTTGGGATGGCTTACCTCAAATACATTTAGTCTGCGTGTTTCCTGACCACTACTGTGAAGACTGCAAAAGTTGCATGAGTTAAAAAGGTCCATATGGGTCAGGTTCTGATCCGGATCCGGACCGTAGTCTGCTCGATAGTGACCTCTGGCATAGAGAATCTGCTGATAATGTTTGCTATTTTAAGGAGACCTGCACAGTACAAGCATCTTTTTAGGTTGCTTCCTCCTTACTTCAGTTTAGACTGGAAATCCAACACTGAAAGGGCTTTCTGAAGAGGCTGAGATCCTTCAGTGTCTGCATCTAAGTGTTTGTTCAACAAGTCTGTTGTGGACGTTTCAGTCTGCCTTAAATACACCAGATCCCCAGGACCCAGTTGATGGCTTAGCAAATGATGGGGTAGGACCATGTTTCAGACTACAGGGAAGGAAATGGGATTCAACAATTTATTCCCTAAAAATAATGTCCCAAGCTCCTTAAACAATCCAGTTTGTGGTACTGGCTTTTGTCCTCCATAAATTACATCACAGTGAAGCACAGAGCTACAGCGCTGGACTGGAGGCCAGTTCAACACCACAAACAAAGATTCATTCAGATCACTGAACTGACCAACATGAGCAGATTGGACCTTTTGGGATGTGGAATCTAAGAGATGAACCAAGTATTTAAGAAGAAATGAAAAAATAGAAAAAGGGAAAAGTGAAGTTTGAGAAGAACTGTGTCTGTTCTTTTAACACTTTAAACTGTTCTTGTAGACCCAGAAAATGACATTTTGAACATGTGGTCTTCAAGCCACATTGGGCTCATATTTTAGTTCATGAGCCATTGCTTGACTGTTCGTCAGCATACAGCACTCAATGTTTGTTGCAAAGTATCACAAGTTGAATACCATGAGTTATATTATGGGAACTGAGCGAGTTATTGCCGTAGTATCGTGATACATACCAGTATTTAAAGCTACGGCTGTGCTGACCTTTGTATGAGTAGCTGTGTTTCCATTACCCTTAAGATTGCTCAAAACCTAAATATCGCAATAAAAACCCGGTAATGGAAACATCTAAATTTCAAAAAACCTCTCAAATGTAGCTAAAAAGTTTTTATGCTTTCATGAGGTGGTTTTTCAGACATGTTGATATAGAAGTGTAATGGAAACACTTAGCATTTACACGTTCCCGTACGTGACGTAGGGGGGTCATGTGACCAGTTTATCTCAAGTAAAAATGGCACAGTTTGAGTAGACACAGGAGGAGATGGAAATCCTTTTACAAATAATTAAAGGAAGAAATATAACCTCCATCCTTGATAGCAAACAACAGCGAAATGCAGAGTTTAACAAAGAATTAGAAATCTCCTTCCTCCTCAAAGTGAAGTCTTGTGAGATGAGACATTTATTATTTTATTGTGATTATGTGTTGATGCCTTTTACTATTTCTAAATATCTGTAATGCCTTTGTTTTATGTAAAGCACTTTGAATTGTCCTGTACATGACATTTGATATACAAATAAACTGCCTTGCCTTGCCTGCTTTTTTTATTGTTTCAATGAGCCGCAAAGATTCTGCTTCGAGTCCTGGGACATACTTGTTGAAAGCACATTCTAAATTATTTGGAAAAATGTTTGGTCAGTGTGTAGCATCTATATCTAGTTTATATCTATATCTATAGCATGTGTAGGGAGGCCTAGCACAGCAGAGCCAGAAGCCAATCAGCCATGTTAGTATCGCACCTTCACAGGAAGTCCTGTTCTGGGTTTATATAAGGGTTCTGGGTCTCTATGAGTGTTCTGGGTTTCTATGAGGGTTCTGGGTTTATATTAGATGTCAGGTTTTCCTGAAGGTTCTGAGTTCATATCAGAGCTCTGGTTTTCTATGACGTTGATAGGTTTTCCAAAGGGTTCTGGGTTTCTATGAGATGTCATGTTTTCCATGAGGATTCTGGGATTGTATTAGAGTTTTGGTTTTCTGTGATGGTTCTGGAGTTTTTTTCTGAGCATTTTGGGCTCCTAAGAGAGTTCTGGTTTTTTATGGGGATTTCAGGTTTCCGAAGCATTCTGGGTTACTATTAGAGTTCTGGTTGTCTATGAGGATTCTGGGTTTTCCAGACCATTCTTGGTTTCTCTTAGGGCTCTGGGTTTTCCGGAGTGTCCTGGGTTTTCTGGAGCGTTCTGGGTCTCTACGAGGGTTTTTGGTTTTCTGGAGCGTCCTGGGTCTTTACGAGAATTCTGGATTTTCTGGAGCATCCTGACTCTCTCTCTGAGGGCTCTGGGTTTTCCAGAGTGTCCTGGGTTTTATGCAGCGTCCTGGGTCTCTACGAGGGCTCTGGGTTTTTCAGCGTGTCCTGGGTTTTCTGGAGCATCCTGGGTCTCTATGACGGCTTTGGGTTTTTCTAAGCGTTCTGGGTTTTCTGGAGTGTCCTGGGTCTCTCTCTGAGGGCTCTGGGTTTTTCTAAGCTTTCTGAGTCTTTAAAGGGGTTCTGGGTTTTCCGGAGTGTCCTGTGTTTTCATTTCCTATTACAGTTGTGGGTTTCTATGAGAGTTCTGGGCTCCTGTCAGAGTTCTGAGTTTTCCAGAGCATTCTTGGTCTCTCTGAGGGCTCTAGGTTTTCTGGAGTGTCCTGGGTTTTCTGGAGTGTACTGGGTCTCTCTGAGGGCTCTAGGTTTTCTGGAGTGTCCTGGGTTTTCCGGAGCGTCCTGGGTCTGGCTGTGTTGTGCAGCTCTTAAGGTGACTTGGGCTGTTGGTAATGAAAAGTAGATGCTAGCTTCTCCCAGCGCTGTCAGACCCGGTTTGAGTCCAGGCTGCAGCCTCTTCACACAGTCCATCATCCCGTCTATTTCAAAGCCTTCTAGCTGCAGGTCTTTGTCAGAAGCCTGGTTGGAAATCTTTTATGTTCCACATGTAGGATTTCTTAGGATGACTTTGATTATTTATTTATTCCACTTCTCTTGTGTGATCGTGCCAATATCTTACAGGAAAGTGCTCAGCTTGCTGTGAAACTCATCTTGCTTTATTTCAGCCCTTTTGCCTTTGAAATTTCTTCTTTCTGTTTTTGAAGTTTCCTGTCTCCCTCCCGTCCTCATCTCTTTTTCGCCTCTTTGTCCTTGCAGCCCCCCAACACCTTTTCCCTGCTTTCCACACGCCGATCCCGATCGACATGCGCCACCACGAGGGACGATACCACTACGAGCCGCACGCCCTGCACGCCATGCACAGGTAAATGTCTACAGGCTGACTGCTGCAGGGTGATCCAGTCTGAGGTTAGCAGCTCTTTGATGCAAATCTCCATCTTATTCAGTTACAGGCGAGGTTGTTTTGTGGTCTTAACGCTGATGAGAGCTGAGCGGCTGCCAAGTTCGCTATCAAAAGCAGATGACAACATGCTGACTTCCAAAGTGAATAACCAATGCTGCTCTGCAGCCCTTGTTTCCATACAGTTTGATTCTGAGGGCAAGCTTTGCTCTTTCAGCTCCAACCATCTGGGGATGAAACACTCTCAAGCTTTAAAGAGTCTGAAGTCTGGCTGCAGAGACTCCCATCTCAGCCAGAGAAGGGAGGAATCTCCTCTATATCTGCATTTCCTCCATTTCCAGCCTTTTACTGGAGAGAGGAAGTAGTCTGACCCTTCACCGATGTTGACCTTTGACTGATTCCTGTGCTGAGAGTTTGGCACTTGAACATCACTGAAATTTGCTTCTTGATCTAACTAAGAGAGTTCCTGCAGGAAAATTTTCCTAGATGTTTTCTTTTAGATTGCAGAGCAGTGGATAGAAAGGATCTGGAGGTACTTCAGTTACTGGTTTTCTTGACAATTAATCGGACTTTTAGCTCATATTGTTGGACGATGATAAAAATGGGCTTAGATGTAGGTGGAGGAGGTGCAGCAATTACTGTACGTCTGCACGATTTCAGACATGCAAAGCATGCGCTCTACCACTGAGCTACATCCCCGGCTCTTAAAAAGAGGACGTGTCTGGATAAAAGAGGATGTTTGGTCGCCCTGCATCTGAGAGACTCTGCCTCTCTGAAATGCTCCTTTTATACCAGTCATGTTACTGACCTGTTGCCAGTTAACCGGATTAGTTGTCAGATTCTCCTCCAGGTGTTTCTTTAGTTGCAGCCTTGTGCTTTTAAAAGTTTTACTAAATAATTTCATCTGCATTTTAACTAGGTGAAGCCACCAGAACAAACGTCTTTACTTTTTTTACTTTTACGAGCAATAGAAACCTTCAGCATACAGTTTACGTCCTTTCAGTCTCAGACTGAAGTCAAACTTTCTCTTGTTAACTGGATTCTCTATTAAAACCCTGCAAACAGCGAATCTGTCTTCCTTATTTTAAGTTCTGTTTTTTTCCCAGTTTAAACCTTCAGGAAAGTTTTGTCTTCCCTCCAGTATTTATGTAACCCCACCATTTCTGGAATGTTCCACAAATCTGGTAATTAATTACCCACGGTGCATTGCATCAGCTTAGCAGATGCCCCCCTCCTGGTTCCCGGGCCGTGAGAGCAGCCGGTGTTTGTGGCCAATCGGGATGAAAGAATTGTGCAGCTGGAATGACACCAGGAGCTCATCGAGGGGGAAGCATTCCCCCAGATTTAATATGTGGTGTTTCTCATCACCAGCGTCCCGCTTGTCGAGCGTGGGTGGATTCAGAATTCATCCGACACAGTGGCTCATTGTCAGAGAATAATGCAGAATCTGAGAATGTGTGTGCATCGGGGCGTTGGGAATGAGAATGGGTGGAAGTCGGAGGTGTTTTCTGTCAGAAAGCTGCCATGTTTCATATCTGCAGCAGCTTCCGAGCCATTTATCACCATCCCAGCGCTCTGCAGCTGGTCCGAACTCTGTATGAGCAGCAAACAGAAAAGCAGCTCTCAGCATTAAATAAACGTCTCCATCTTCAGCATGTAGAGGACATGAAGTCATCAGTTCAGCCAAAGTCGCCCAAAGTCAGGGAACACCTGCAGGGAAAAATGAGGTTTTATTCAAATATCCTGATTAAAAGAGAGTAAACAAAGGGAGACATAAACATCTTGTTTAGATGTTGAGGGAGCAGATAAAATAAAGCCTCGTTCAGAAGGTTAAACACAGCTTACAGGGCTTAGCTGGACTTTGGCTGCCAGCTAACAGCAGTAACGGTCCTTACTGTTCTAGAAGCAAAGGGATGGGTAGGTGGGTGGATGGACGGATGGATGGAAGGATGGATGGATGGGTGGATGGACGGATGGATGGAAGGATGGATGGATGGATGGATGGGTGGATGGAAGGATGGATGGGAGTACAGAGGTTTACTGAGAATTAGAAATCTGCTGCCTCCTCAAAGCGAAGTCTGGTGGGACGAGATTTCACCAGTGTAACGGCTAATGTGCAAAACGCCGTTTAATGGAAACACCTGCAAATCACAATTAACTTGTTATTTTGTGAAATTGCAATAAAACGCAGCTACAGAATGTTTTATGTTATCTAGTCACATAATAGTTTGATTCTCTGAAGAATGTAGTCGAGCTACAACTGAATTAAAACATGACATTTTTTAAAATCTGAAAATGGCCGACTGCCACAGTTACTAACATGCTTCCACTGCACCATCGCGGTTTCTTTAACAATAGTCTCAGGGTACCATCATGAGCTACTTTACGTCTCTGTACACAAGCCTTCTATAACTGTGGTGGTGGACAACATCTTCAGTCTGTCTCTACATGCACTGAACTTACGTAGATTTGCTTGTGCGTCTTTGGTTATAAATGTCCACATCCTCGGCCATTTGTCCTGTAATAACGTTTTATTTAAGTTTTTGTTGTTTATTTAAGATGTTAGTTGAACTTTTTCCATGTTATACTGAATCTAATAACGCTTGTCTAGAAAGAGAATTGTGTATTTCCAGTGTAATTGTAAAGACTGGTTGCAGGTGTTTTCCAGTAGCACCACAGCACTAATGACCCAGACTAATGGCTCCTGTCCCATCCCATTAAGCTGTGTTGGTCAGGTGTGCGGTGCAGCATGCTCAAGATGTCCAGCTGGCTGCATGTCCAGCCATACAGAGCATGCAGACAAGGCTTAGGCAGCACAGTTTAAAAAAGAAGAATGTATTTTTCCCTCTTATTCCCTTCATCTACATGCATCTTGTTTCTTTTAAACATCCTTGCATCGTCATACATGCTCCTTTTTCCTCGCCACCCTGCACCCTTCAGTCACTTCTCTCCTGCAAACTATTCCCTGAAGAGATTAGCCAAAAGGCCAATTTGCTTCCTGATATTCACGTCTCTAGTCGCTAATTGGCTTGAGGGGATCGGAGGGGATTTTCAGAGGGGTGGAACTTGACACAAAGCAAACTTATTTCTCTCCTTGGCTGAAACCAAAATTACAACAGACATCTGACTTTAAATGCTTCCTATATGCAGCTGAAGCATCATGCCTTGTTAGCCTTTACTGGCCATGTGTGCTAGTTGCTGAACTGGGAGACAGAAAAGTTTAAACAAATGTTGTTTTGTCACTTTTCTATTGGATCTTTATGTCATTATCATTATTATTCTTATCATTAACCATAATCAGGCATGTCAAATCATCCATTACCACAAATTTATTGCTTTTCTTTATAATGTCGTCACTGATTTGCACAGCAAAGATATCTAAAGCTGCACTTTAATGCATCTAACCTGTAATTTTATAAGATATTCCAGCCAATTCAAATTAGTAACAGGCTTCAAAATGTACTCTAATAAGTCCCAGTGGCTTATTTTAGGAAAAAGACCACTTGTTCAACTTCACAGTTAAGTATTTTTTTCCAGGCCTGCTGCAGCACATTTAGGGACAGCAGTTTGGTAAATGCAACATCCAGCAATGAGGGGAAATGCATGTTAATTCAAGATCGTTGTACTGCATCATGCATGCTGCATAAACTAAAAGTGTTGTTCTCTTCAGTCATACGTCACAGCTGCAGGTACATGTTGTTGAAGTGTTTTTACCCACACTGAGTTAAAAAAGTTGGTTCATACAAGCAAACAAACAAAAAAGATGCTTTGTCTTCATTTCAGAAGGACTTACTTGTTCTAATTACACTGTTTGAATAAAGTTGGACTCTTTTTACTATTAATTCCAGATTAATGTGTCAATTATAAAAGTTTACTTGATCCAGTGACCAAAATTTTAATTTTAAGTTCATTTTCAGTAAGTCAGTTTTCATCCTTGTAATTAAGATGAGTTATGTTTTATGCACATTTCAGTGGTTCTGTATGCTCATTTTAAAAAAACTGATTATTTGATTGAATTTAGGGTTTATCCTCTCTCTAATTTGTTTGGGATCTTTTTGCTGTGTGCTAACTTGTTGTATTTTTGCTAGCTTTAGCTGCTAAGAAGGATAAAAAAGGTTAAACACACATAAAGCTACTGGACCTGACGGCATCCCC
>JBAGKM010000028.1:1604629-1621254 GCA_037177155.1 Melanotaenia catherinae | reverse complement strand
TATATATTGTGTCTTGTGCTTGTCCTGCTTTACTGTTGGTGTTGTATTGCTGCTGATACCCAAATTTCCCTGAGGACTCTCCAAAGGGATTAATAAAGTATTTCTATTCTATTAAAAAGTCATGTGACAGCTACACTCAGCTGTGAAGACTTTTTTCATACCTCTTCACTGACAGGTTTTCCATAAATGTGTGAAATTCTGGGACAAAATCACAGAGGAGAGAAAACAGTCCAACTTGTGAAATGTCCTGATGAAGTCAATAAAGACAGTTTTTACTTAGTGAAGTCGCTCTAAATATTCTCAAAGTTCAGATCTCAGATAACATGTTGACGTTAATAAAACCTACAAAGAGTATTGGGTCCATTTTCAATTCTGCAGGACCCTGCAGCTTGTTCGGCCGTGATGGAGTTCTCAGTATTCCACCAGCATGTCCAGCTTCACCTCTGGGAGAGTTAAACAAACACAGGATTTCAGATTTTCAGTTTGATGAAGCCACATGTCCCACATTCACCTGCATGCTTGATACAGAAATCATGTAGAGAGCAATGAGGAGCTGTGGTGTAGATCAGATAAATAAGATCAGACTGTTTAAGTGGAGACCTGTTCTAGAGGAAATGTCAATGCTGTTGCATCTTATAATTTAAGGCCCGACTGAAATGGATTTTTGATTCCGATATTTGGCAGAAAAAAATCTGACCACCGATTAATCTAAAAGTCAACATTGCAATGCTCTAACATTTTACATGCACATCCTGTTCTAGTGCTTCACACTTCAAGATAAGAGTTCCAGTAAGCCATTACAACAGGAAGTGCCTTAAGCTAATTTAGCACAACTTTAGTCTAAATAAAAAGCTGACCTGCACAGCGAAGCGCTGGGGGGACAATTTGTCCAAATTTCCAGCTAACAGACTCTCTGAAATGCTCCTTTTATACCCAGTCATGTTACTGACCTGTTACCAGGTAACCTGATTAGTTGTCAAATGCTCCTCCAGGTGTTTCTGGTTTGTACCAGTTTTCCAGCCTTTTCCAGACGTGTTGCTGCCATCAGCTCATATTTTCCAGCAGACGGTAAAACGTCGGCCAAACATCGGTCGGGTGAGAGATGAACTGCTGGATGAACTCTCAGGTTTTGCTTTTTGCATTTGAGAGATTTTACAAAAATACAGAAATGAAGCTGTGGTTGATGAATTATGTTTTTATTAATCTCTAAGCTCAGGTTTAGTTGCAAAGGCCACAAAGCCTGAAAAGATTTTTCTCATTTTCTAAAATAGACAATGTTAAAAAATGAAATAGTAACTGAAGATGTCAGACTTTGTAATGTAGGAAAGACTTGGATCTAAAGTTTGGAGGATAAAGGTTTGATGCAGGGCCAGATCCATCCCTGATGACACAACCAGCACCTCTTAATATTCATTAATGCTTGTTGTAGAGCTAATCTGTGCAGTGCAGCTGTGTAGCCCCGGCGCCGAGTGGTCACAGCTCAGTGTTGAGTCCAGGCTGCTGGCTTCTAGGAGAGAGGCCATGCCGTTCCTTTCACCTCGGAGAGAAGTCTCTGTATGTCCAGCAGTGTGCAGACGGAAGAGCATCTATCTGGTTTTACAGTTTGTTTGATTTTCCAAAAATGTTTTTTTGTGTGTTTGTTTGTTTCCTGCCTTTGAATTATCCTAATCTTAAAACTGATCAAACGCCTAACTGTCTGGAACTGGGAAGCTGTAGTCTTTCAGTATGCTAAACATGTTCAGGAACTTTACCAGACCACATCATAGTTCCTGCTGGACAAACAAACCTGAGCGGATCTGGGTCGGATGCACCAACGATGAGCTTGTGGCACACTTTCAGACAAAGTCTGGAGTTTTAAGTTACTTTATCACAAAAGAAAAACTGGCACTGAGACAAAAAAGTCAATACAACTCTCCGAATGGTGCTCTTACATTTAAATTCACAGATTTGATGGTGATGCATACTTCACGCCTGGCGGAAGCAGGGCTATTCATCACGCCGGTTGGGGAAGTGGAGGGCGGGGGGAGGCTGTCCGCGGACTCGGCCACCTTGATTAATGTGATTTGATCTTGACAGTGGACCCCTAATTCATCAAGACCTTGATCTAGCTGTCGCTCCCCCCTGCCTGTGCCAAATTCACCTAATTACAGGAACATTGCGCAGCAAATTAAGTGCGGTGTCATTTGTCGGCTGGTGCGACACTTTATTATACAGTCATGGCAGCGAGTCAGAGGTCCCCTCGCTGATTGTCCAACATGACATGCCGGCAGCATCCTCTTCATCATTGTTTGCATATACTGTAATGAGAGGGCTGCTTATTTTGTCAGGCCTGTCATGAGACGCAGCCCAGGGAAAAGCTTTTTTTTAATGCCTCCTTGTTGTTTTAAGACAAGAAACTTGGAGGCTTGAGGAAGAACTCTTCAACCTCTGTGACAGCGTTTCTGCTAGCTTCTATGTAAAATAGATTTTCTACTAGATGACCGCAGTGATGATTAGTTGAATTCTGCTTTTCCAGAAGCTTCTGTAATCTGTGATGAAGTGAGCAGGTTAAAACTGCTCGTATGGTTCACTACATGCATGAGTAGCGGACATCTGTACAAAGCACAGGAATCTTTAACAACAGGAAGACGGAGACTGGTTTAAAATGTGCCTGTAAGGATGGATCAGGTGTGATGTCACCTTTTTCCTTTCCCCCAAAGACTGATGTCATCTATGTATTTTCTGCAAGATTTCAGCTTTTTTTGCCGCATTTCACATGGAATGAAAACAGATTTCACATGTGATCCCATACTTTTTTCTTGGTTTTCAAAGGGAATTATAAATGAGCTTCACCTGAAACAACAAAGGTTTCACATGTGAATTTGCCACAAAGCCACATTTTCCCATGTGCAAAATAATGATTTTGTGTTCCATGTATTTAACATGTTATTGTAACATGTAAAAAAACGTCCCCACATGTGCAGTAATGTTGTTATTGCATAGGTTTTACATGGAAATTTGCATGCGCTGCACATAGTTTTCATACGGGTATTTCCTTGTCTTTCACATGAAACTGTCTTATTGTCTTGTGGTTACACAGTTAAATACATTTGCATGAGTTTCACATGTTACTGATGAAATGTGAAACATACGTTTCAAGAAACTATTCCAAAGCTACATGTGCCAAATGTGTATTTCTTATGTTTTGGATATACTTTCCACATATTCCACACTTGTTAAGCGATTAAAAATGTGACCACATGTGCATAAACTTATGTGATGACGAGTTTAACACGACCAGGTTGCACATGTGTAAACTCAGCGTTTCCCACGTCCTCCACATGCTTAATATTTGTGTGAGGGTGTTTAATCTCTGACGCGTTTATTAAACCATTTACCAGAACATTGAAGTTACAGTTTCATAATGACACCCGGTTTTTAGTTCAGGAGCCAGAGCTCTCGAACAGGGTGTTCACATTTGTAGTCGTGATCACTGATGTGGATCGAAGCAGACGTCATTCTGGTTCACGCTGCTTCCCTCACACATCGGCTGAAGACACAGCTCAGAAACCTGCTGGGATCAGGGGGCTCCGGGGGTTATAGGGCTCACCGACAGCCTGGTTAGTAAAACTAGTTAGTTGTCATTTTCTGGATGATTTGAAGCTGCGAGGACAAAACAAACTGGAGGATGAGATGACTTTTTGAGGAGGACATGATTTGCAGCTCTGTGTTCTTGTTTGTTTGTATCTAGGTCATTTCTCCCGATGCAGGAGGAGGACGCCGTTCGGGGCTTTCAGGGGAGGTGTTGCCTGTTAAAGTTTGAGAGGTTCACTTCACACAACGTGCTCATAAACCTACAGTGGGAGTTTATTTAGCTGCATGCTGGACTGTGATTTATCTAAATCAGAGAGCTTCCTGAGCCCGACACCAGAGACAAGAGTCAGTGTCACACTGTAATTCATCTCTGGTGTCATCGAGAAGATGAATATATATAAAACACTCACACTGCACATACAAACAAGAACAAAGAGGAACATGTTTTAGATGCAACTTTTCCAAAGGAAACTTCGTTTTAAGGGAGTTTTTGACTATTTTTAACATGCAAATCTCCCTGATCCCAGAACGAACCAGTCGGTACCAGCCCAGTGAAAGTAGAGCCAAACACTTTCAGCTTTAGGTGTAAAATGAATGAGGAGAAAGACCACATTAGGACCTTGTGTGTCTCACCCCCACTATCGCTGCAGCAGGCTTTTGGAAGCGGTTGATGTTGGGAACAAACCAGTTTGACTTCAGCTCCAGATGACTGTGATGATGCTGCATCAGAGGCTATGTTTACATTTTCTTATAGAAATATGGAAATGATGAAGACTTTGGAGATGTTATTACTGAAACTTCTGTCAGTAACCAGGCTAAACACACTAATACAGCTGTTTATAAAAGCAGTTTATTTTTTTCTGTAAACAAAATGGATAAAGCAGCTCAGTCCAATACAGCACTGACGTCCTGAACATAGAGAAGTTCTCCACCTTGTTCTCAGAGTTAGCCAACCAGCTGCAGGTCTGACCAGCTCCTCTCCTAACATTAGTCTCCAGTCAGAGAATCTTTGGTACTTTGGTAGGTGCTTTCCAACATGCTGCGTTTATTTTTTGTGGTACAGCGTTATCTGCTTCTTGATCCAGATGCAACCTCCGTTCCAAAACAGTCAGGTTGCTGTAAACAAAAGCAGAATCTCATCAAGACATATTTTATTCCCAGTAAAAGATAAACAACATATCAATTTCAGTTAGTTTCGATCCAGCTTTATTTGTATAGCACCACTTTAACAACATCTCAGGGCTTTAGAGACAGTCAGTTCCAGCCAATTCATGATCAATAACAGCCTCATTCAGGAAAACCAACAGACCACATCGAGTCTTGACTTCCATCCGGTCCTCCATCCTGAACTGCAAGAGATGACAGGAAAAACCTCCGGAAGAACCAGGACCAGAACGCGGCTCAAGGAGGGCGTCCATCTGCCTGGACTGGTTGGGGTGGAGAGGACAGGAAAGAGAGACCAGCAGACCCTGTAGCTTTTGTCCAGGAAGACCTGCTGAGAGGAGGAACATGTTAATGATGCCGATACTGTCACGTTTCTACATGGAGGATGAGGAGCAGAGAGATGAAGAGGAAGAGCCCAGTGCATCATGGGACATCCCTCAGCAGTCTAAGCTTATGGCAGCATCACTAAGGGATGACTAGACCCCCCTAGCTATCAGATCTATCAAAAAGGAAGGTTTTAAGCCTGATCTTAAAGCTAGAGGGTGTCTGCCTCCCAAACCCAAACTGGGAGCTGGTTCCACAGAGAGGGTCCGATAACTGTCGGTTCTGCTTCTCAATCTACATTTAGAACCTCTAGAAACCACCAGTAGACCTGCAGTCTGAGAGCCAGGTGTTCTGCTGGGAATCTATGGAACTATGAGATCTCTGATCTACAATGGATCCTGGTCACAGAGAGCTTAATATGTAGGAGAAGAATTTTAAATTCTATTCTGGATTTAAAAGGAAGCCGATAAAGAGAAGCTAAAACTGTAGAAATATGATCTCTGCTGCTAGTTCTCATCAGAACCCTCACTGCAGCGTTCTGGATCAGCTGGAAGCTTTCAAGCCTATCTGGGACAGAACGTTAATAAGGAACTGGAGTAGTCCAGTCTGGAAGTAACGGACGCATGGATTAGTTTTTCCTCATCACTCTGAGACAGGATGTCCCTGATTCTACCAATATTGCGTGGGTGGAACAAGACGGTTCTCGAAACCTGTTTTATATGTGAGCCAAAGGACAGATCCTGATCCAGAATAACGCCAAGGTTCCTCCCTGTACTCCTGGAATCCAAATTCATTCATCCAAATGAATTCAGAAGGAGAAAATCCAGATCATCCAGGTCTTTATGGCTTTAAGACGTCTAACACACTGATTGGTTTCATCAGGCTTCATGGAGAAGTAAATCTGAGTATCATCTGCATAGCAATGAACGTTTATACCATGCTGTCTAATGATAGTACCTCAGGGAAGCATGAATAACATGAAAAGTATTGGTCCAAGTACAGATCCCTGAGGAACTCCATGACTTACTCTGCTGTGTGGGGAAGACTCATCATTTACATGAACAAACTGAAATCTATCAGATAAATAGGACTTAAACCAGTCTGATCCAGTTCCTGTGATCCCAATAACATGTTCAAGACACTGTAGCAGCATGTTGTGATCAACGGTGTCGAATGCAGCACTTAAATCTAACATGAGTCCAGACAGGAGTCCTTTATCTGAGACAATGAGATCATTGGTAACCTTCACCAGGTCTATCTCTGGGCTATAATGAGATCTAACAAATTTAGTCACTTTTTTAAGTAAAAGTTTGATTCCAGCAGTGTTAAAAAATGGAGGTAGATCTCCTGTCAGCAGAGATATGTTTATCAGATCCAGTACAGATGTATTAACTAAAGGAAAACTTCCTTAAACAGTCTGGAAAGTAATAATCATCTGTTCTAGCCTTACGCAGGCCTTTCTGATCTACTATTAAACTTTCCTTTCAGACTAAGTGAGCTTCTTCTAGACCAAATGAACATTTCCTTTCCAATTGCCTTGAGGTCTGTTTTAAAGCTCGTAGCTGGGAATCAAACCACCGAGCTTCTTCTGGCTGCTTTGTGATGTTCGCATTAAAGCTGTCATTCTGTGAACAAACTGATCAACCTGTCGAGTCAACCTCGGATGGATGTTCTGTCATACTGACAAACAGCATAGTAGGAAATATTGATGACATTGATTCTGAATCTGGTAACAATCTGACAAACGTCTGCTGTAATGACATTTTTTCAGTCAGTCCAGTAAACTCAGGTGATCTACACCAAATCCTTCATCACACTTTTTATGCCAACATGGAGCTAGCAGCGCAAAGGACCTGCATGTGACTGGACTGAAACGATGCAGTAAAGTCAAACACCTCATTAATGCGACTGATATCATGTTAGCAGCTGCTGCAGCGTGTGCCATTAAAAACAAATGTACACAGCGTGGAGAGGAAGGAGGTAAGGTAACGTCTGTCAGGAGGTGCGAGAGGCGTCACGCCTCATTTACCTCATTTAAAGCTCACCACTGAACACTTTCAATGTCCAGGTGAAAGTGTTTCATGCTTCTCAGCTACTCAGGGCCCTGCAGCCTGTTTCACATCAGCCTGACACCTTTCATCTAAAGATCTAGCATTAGTATATTTTAGGTGCTGCAGTCCAACAAGAACGAGGGCTGGATAAACCATGTTGGCCGACCCAGGCCTGTAACTTCTACTCATTTACTCATTTCTAATCAGGTTGCAGATGAGTGCAGACACCCGTTCAGTCTGAAGAAATGCATGTTAATTATTGATTCATTATCACTTTTCACTGCTGGTATTTATCAGACTGGATTTTCTACCAGAAGCCAGACTTACAAACTCAGCCTGTAGATGACTGTGGAGATGCTATCTGAAACTACCAGCCCATCTAAATGTCCCACAACACCCCCTCTAAAGGGCTGACTGAATATTATTCCTCTGCTGAATGGAAGATGAAACTGGGATCACGCCTTTAATCTTCCAGGCTGGCTTTCCAAAGAAATACATATACTTGTACTTTTCATGATTCATGCAGCAGTTGCTGGAGGACGTTGTTACCACCACAAACAGACCCTGGTAAACTGGATTCAAAGGAGGGGATGATCAGACTAAACATCGTCTCATTCCTGGTGAAATCCAACTGTACCAGATAATAGAGTCTTTGTTAGATTACATAAACATGGTGTATATTTAATCAGTTAATATTTAAAATAATTTCTACAGCACCTTACAACACTCAGGCTGACCAAGGGTCATAAAATGTAAGTAGAAAACACATTAAACTAAAGGAAACAGAATAGAAAGCGGTAAAAGCAGAAAACTGATTAAAACTGATAATAGATAACATTAAAATTGATAACACAGAACGTACTAAATGTATAAAACACATTAAAACAAAGTCCTACAAGCCAAAGGCCTTTCTAAACAGGTCTTCAGTCTGGCCTTGAATGGAGGCAGAGCATACGTAGCTTGTGGGAAAGAGTTTTCCACAATGTTGGACCTGCCTGAAAAGGACCGATCGCCCATCGCTTCACCTGGACCGAGGCATCTCTATCAGACATATTTATTTATTTTAATGCAATAGAATCCAGTCAATGACCCAAACCAAAGCATCCTGAGCTAATCTAAAAAAGGAAAGGAGAATATAATTAAACTTCCTGCTTTATAAAGTTTTCCGTCTGTAAACGTTGTCATCCTCATCATCATCCACCTGAATGCCCTCTGCATCAGGACAACAGGCTCAAACATCCAGAACTGTCCTCAACTCAGGATGGAACAGAGTCCGAACACAGTCAGAACCAGGTCTGCAACAAACACTGAAACTAGTACATACATCAACACCAAAACCACTACAAAACCAAGACCAGAACAAAAGGAAACCAGTATGAAAGAGGCACTACAGAACATTAGCAGGTTTTCTCACTGGCGCCCCCTAACGACGGCTAATACAGCATCGTCTTCGTCACGTTTCTTCTCCGAGATCTCCCCTAACGACAGCTAATCCAGCATCGTCTTCATCCCGTCTCTTCTCCAAGATCTCCCCTAACGACAGCTAATACAGCATCGTCTTCGTCCCGTTTCTTCTCCAAGATCTCCCCTAACGACGGCTAATCCAGCATCGTCTTCGTCCCGTTTCTTCTCCAAGATCTCCCCTAACGACGGGTAATACAGCATCGTCTTCGTCCCGTTTCTTCTCCGAGATCTCCCCTAACGACAGCTAATCCAGCATCGTCTTTGTCCCGTCTCTTCTCCGAGATCTCTCCTAACGACAGCTAATCCAGCATCTTCTTCATCCCGTTTCTTCTCCGAGATCTCTCCTAACGACAGCTAATCCAGCATCTTCTTCGTCCCGTTTCTTCTCCGAGATCTCTCCTAACGACAGCTAATCCAGCATCGTCTTCATCCCGTCTCTTCTCCGAGATCTCTCCTAACGACAGCTAATCCAGCATCTTCTTCGTCCCGTCTCTTCTCCGAGATCTCCCTTAACGGTGGCTAATTCAGCATCGTCTTTGTCCCGTCTCTTCTCCGAGATCTTCCCTAACGACGGCTAATCCAGCATCGTCTTAGTCCCGTCTCTTCTCTGAGATCTCCCCTAACGAAGGCTAATCCAGCATCGTCTTCGTCCCGTCTCTTCTCCGAGATCACCCCTATTGATGGCTAATCCAGCATCGTCTTCGTCCCGTCTCTTCTCCGAGATCTCCTCTAACGACGGCTAATCCAGCATCGTCTTCGTCCCGTCTCTTCTCCGAGATCTCCTCTAACGACGGCTAATCCAGCATTGTCTTTGTCTCTTCTCTTCTCTGAGATCTCCCCTAACGATGGCTAATCCAGCATCGTCTTCGTCCCGTCTCTTCTCCAAGATCTCCCCTAACGACGGCTAATACAGCATCGTCTTCGTCCCGTTTTTTCTCTAAGATATCCCTAACAACGACTAATTCATCGTCATCTTTGTCCTCTTTTCTGAGAAGAGAAATCGACTGCAACGTCTTGCGACATTCTGTGGGAAAAGTAGCAAAGTGGTTTCTGAGCCTTAGGACACAGATGGACATAGACGTGTTCAGAAATGTTAAAAATAGACGTCACTGTCACGAAACAAGCCAGCACCCCGGAGGTCGCTAATTTACGTAATGTGTCAGTGAAAATGCAAGTTTAAACCCAGTTAAAAACCAGCCTGACCAAGTCTGGGTTCTCTAGCGTAAACAGCTTGTAAGGAGAGGAAGGTGCTGGTCTGAGGAATCCTCAGTTCACCTCTGGTGTTTGAGGCCTTTCTGTTTATTGTTGGATGATGTGTAAAGCTCAGAGATGCAGACTCGTACCTGCTCTGCTTTATGTGGTGGTTTTCTCCTCTAGATAAACATGCCCCGTAGATACAAGTGTTATCTGGATACGGGTTTTCCCACAATGTATTGCTTCCTCCCTCAGTGTCATCTCATCTCTGTGACCCAGATCTCACCCTATTCTAAAACTCTACCACATCAGAAGCTGGATAAGGATCAGGTTTGCAGGTGGATTTCTCTGAACCCTCCCTGGAGGAGTCCCAGCCTGCCTGATGTTGGTGGTGTGCAGCATTAGAACTGCAGATCGTCTGTCTTAGGGGGGATGCTGGGACTCTGTATGAAACCCCAGAAACCAGCTCCACGTTCAGACATGTTGGTTTTTCCTTCTGCAGCCCTGCAGGCCTGACCGGGAGCCCCATCATCTCCGATATCTCCCTGATCCGCCTGTCGCCCGCTGCCGTGGCAACCAGCGACTCTCCCTTCAGCCCTCCTCACCCCTACGTCAACCCTCACATGGAGCACTACCTGCGCTCAGTGCACGGCAGCCCCACCCTGTCCATGATTTCAGCCGCCAGAGGACTGAGCCCTGCAGAACGTAAGTCCACCATCTATAAACACCTCCGATGTCTGCAACTGGAACCGGTACTGGTGCCAGTACTGGAACCAGTTTACAGTCTCTGTGTTCATTCTCTACACGTTTGAAAGATGTACTAAACCTAACCACAACAGCGTGAGTCAGAAATGCTTCATCCTTCACTTCCTCACTTCATTTTTATTCTATTTTCCTCTTATTCTTTTTCTTTTTTTATCACCAGGACACATTTCAAATTTTTCCAGTGTTTCCACAACTTTATTTAGTAAAGCACAAGAGTTGATCAATTTTCCTCAACTGACTGAATAATACAATTATATAATCATATAATAATATTATCATACCATAACGTAATACTTAAAAGTTTCTAGATGATCGAAATTTACTAAATTAACGTGAAAAATGTTTAAAAAGTTAAAGAATATTTAGATAGATATTAAATGTTAAAAATGACTTCAGGCCAAAGAAATTGTTGGTAGTGGTGGAAATAGTCATTTTATTCCTCTTATTATTAGTAGTAGTAGTAATAACAGTAGAAAAGAAAACTTGGAAAGTTATTCAATAATTTACTTTTGTTTGTTTTTCTAAGTAATAGATGATATTTTGAAAACTTATTATATATATATGTATTTTATCTGTTTTTTTTTTAATTATTTTTTTTCTCTTTTTTTTTTCCAATGGGACTTTTTGTTTTTTAAACTGGGAATTTTCCATTAACATTTCTTTCTCTTTCTCTATAAAATCATGTGAACATAAATCCACCGGATCAGTTTTCCCTCATTAGAAACACAATCTCTGCAAAGTTGTTCCCTTTAAAGACATAAATGCAGAAGAAACTAAGATCTCCTGGAGAAATGTGTTTTTTTTATCTCACTGTCCTTTTAGGGCTTCCGTACTTCTGTAAAATTTTGTAATTTGAGGGCAAAAAAATGTTAAAATGAACATTTTTACAGTTTTGTTTTTGTTAAATCAAGACGTCCTGGATGGAAGTTGGTTTCATTTCAAATGAAAGAAGGAGCTTTTCAATGTCTTAGTTATTGCAGTGGTTTGGTTTTAAGCGGTAAAACAGACCAGAGCGGACGACAGTCAGAGAACGCAGTAGAAGCGGTCTGCCAGCAGTCTGCCAGCAGTCTGCCAGCAGTCACGTGGCCACACATTTAAACCTCTACCTTCCAGGTGACCCCTCCCCCCAGCATCACCTGAGCTGTAACAGAGCATAACATCCCATCATCACCTCCACCTTCTGCTCCAGTTTTCCATCCCAGTTCCACCTGAGTGAGACTTTCTTCAGGCAGAAAGACGATCCTGAGGGTAAATCAGAGGCAGCTGCTTCAGCTATGAAGTCAGTTCCGGCACAACGTCTGCTTCTTCTTAACGTCCTGGACCTAATGTGGTCTGAAAGAAGCATTAGGAAAGGAGGAAGAATCCCTGAAACCAGGATGGGGGTTTGGTCTGCAGACCGGCGTGAGGAGAGGAAGCAGATTTATATCTTCCTGACACAAGATTTAGTTTGTTTATATCTCCAAAAGTAGTTGATTATGTTACGCCTACATAGACATAGATAGAAATCCACAATTCCAGAAACAGTCAGTCCAGTTCTACGGATCTCGAAAGGCAATATTTGGTCTGAATACTTATTTCTTTACTGGAGGAGGACTGGTCCAGGTGTACCCTGCCCAGTAGCTGCTGGCATAGGCTCCAGCTCCCGCGACCCTACACCGGGAGAGGTGGGTAAAATGGATGGATGGGCTTCTTGAAGGACTTTCTAAAGCTCTTCTATGGAAAGGGATATCATTCCCAGTTGACAAGCAGACCTTTGAGACTAAAACCAATATTGAGTCATTGGTTTCCAGTTTCTCCCAGTAGTGCCCCGTAGTTCATGTTGTTCATTAATAATCTTATTGAATATTATTAATTGTCCTTGGATTTATTTCTAATATCTAAACTAGTTCCCTCTGTCAGACGTCTAGTGGTATGGGTTCTGGAGAAGATCCATTCCTCCATCAGAACCATCGAGGTCTGGGTTTTGAGAAGGATCCTTCCTTCCATCGGACCCATCATGGTCCAGGGTCTGGGGAGGATTCATCCCTCTATCAGACCTGTTTCCACTGATCTTTAGTTCCGTTCTTGGGTCATGTGACCTACCTTAGCCTTTTCTCTCTGCTGTCTTTCCTTAAGAACAGCTTCTTGACAGCCACGTTTCCATGGAAACCATTACTGATGAGGCTTCAGCCAACAGTTGATGGATCAGCTGAAGGTCCAGTTCTTTGCCCTTCATGTGTCCAGGTTCTGTAGACCATCCTGAGATAAGTTTCCAGCTGACAGCTGTCAGACTGGAGACTGGAAGCTGAATTGAAAATGTCCAAAGAAAGACTTTGTCAGGCCTTCAGAAAGCTGGAAAACTGTCAGTCAAGACTAATTTAATAGATTACAATAAAGTAAATAATAAAGTAATGAGGCTAGATCAGGAGGGGGGAACGGGGGGCTGGGTGGTGGGAAAACCTACACGAGCCGATGCACATCAGTGACTCCACCCCTTTGGCCCCTCCATCCATTGAAAACCTCCTCAGCATGAGGCAGGATGCTCCACCCTTCTTCCATCTCTCCTTTATTCCTTTCCTTCCCTCCTCCCACAGTGGCCCACGAGCATTTGAAAGACCGCGGACTGTTTGGACTTCCCCCGCCTCCTCCTCCTCCTCCTGGAGCCAGTCCGGCTGAGTACTACCACCTGATGGCCAGCCATCGGAGCCCCTACAACGAGCTGCTCATGCAGGGGGCTGGGGCCAACGTCGGGGCCCACCTATCCGACTACATCACTCCCATTGATGGTGAGTCACAACAGTTGTTTGTTTGTTTTTGTCCTAAACAACAATATGATGTCAAACTGCTGCCTTCACACTGATCAGGGAGGCTGACACTGTTAGACAAGCAGAACCAGGTGGAAGATGAGCCAGATCCCACAGAGGTGGAAATAAAAAGTCTCAGACAGCAGAGCATGTTTCCATAAACATTCAGGACTTATTGCAGGTTTCAGCAGGTACATTAACCGTAACAGCGGCTTGCTCTGATTCGACGCCTTAAAAGGCTTGTGTCTGCGCGGTGGGCTGATGCTGGACATGATGAACATCAGACAGTCCAACAACTCCCCGTTCCCCCGGTCTCATGCCCCAAGTCTCACATAAAAAGTGTGTTTCCAGGAGATTCGGTGCCACAAGAAGAAGATCCAGAACCTCAGTGGGTCTGGGCTGAACCCATCCTCTCTGAGCTGTGAATGATTGCAGCCTGCTAAAGCTGTCATAACTTCCAGCTGTCCTGGAAGCTGCGCAGGCTAAAACAAACGGAAAGCATGTTGGGCTGATCTGGCCAAAATGGTGTGGTGAAGATTCCTCCTGCCAAGAGCACCAGTCTGTTCAATCTGTGGCACAAACTCCTCAGAAAAGATGGCAGACCTGCTGATTTCTGGTTGGGTTGCCAGTTTTTGTATGCCAGCTTGTGGGAAATGGTTTGTTCAGATCTATAGTCTATCGTCTTTCTTACAGGTTTATTTCTCAACAATCCACCTGCAACAACGTGGCTTTAAACGTATTAAAAGCTGTTGCATTTGCCTTGAAGCTTCAGCTCTCTGGAAAACAACCACCTCAAAGTTTTGTTTATTTTCAGCATCACATATTCATATTTCTGATGTTTACTGTGTTACCCCTCATACCCACGGAGTGCGTGTGCGCAACGTCACGACTAAGTCACGGTTTTTTTCCAATCTCCGTGGCACGGCAATCTACATTGTCAGGTGTGGAGTGCCAGCGAATGCAGTCCACCCAGCATGTTTCACGAGGTCACGAAATCACAGGAGGAGTGGAGAATCTTGTGATTCCCCACTTTGCTTGGGCTGCCCTGGGTAGCTGGTCCCTGGCAGGGCCGGTGGCTGCTGATCTTGGCCCACTGGGGCCTGTGCCCCAAGACCGTGGGAGGCTCTTGCTGGGGCTCTCCTCTGCCGCCCTTCGGGTGGGGCTGGAGTCGTCTTCGTGGTGGGGGAGCTGGGGTTGGTGCTCCGGGGCTGCTGCTGAGGGTCCGGGTCTCTGGGCTGCCCTGGTCTGCCTCTGGCCTCCGTAGAGGCGTGGTCACATTTACACGATGTCCCTCACCACTCTTCATCACTGATCACTCCTCTTCCTCATGCTCTGCATGCTGACAGTCACTGAGTTGTCTAGTGGGTTTTAATACTAAGAGATAATTCTTTTTTTATTTTTCCTGTGAGTTAGTATGTGGTCGCTGTTGTGTCTTTTTGACTTGGTTATTATTTAAAAACTCTTAATGACTAGAAGCTCTGTTTTTCTGTGTGTGTGTGTGTGTGTGTGTGTGTGTGTGTGTGTGTGTGTGTGTGTGTGTGTGTGTGTGTGTGTGTAGCCATTACTTTAGATATATACATGGAAGCAAGACATGAGTGACACATAGTAGCGGTAGCAATAGGCATGCCGATCTGACTTTGTGTCCATGAGAGGGATGGTATTAAATTATCTACAAACCCATTACATGGTTTGATTTAGCGCCACTCAGGCCTCTCCGTGAACACACACGTGTGTATCAGAAACAAGCAAGAGGCAAAACTGTTAAGGAAAGGAAGTAAAGATCTTAGTTCAGCAGTCGCCTTCTTTTGCGGAGGGAGGAAAGAAGCGAGACAGTCACTGGAGACAATGGAAAACGGATGTAATTTTGTCTGAACATGTTTCAGCTCATTGTGATTCTTGTTTGTTATGACTATTTCAACAGAGTTTTGGGTAAATTTTCAATGAACTTTAAGGCCAATATATAAAATCTTACTGAAATAAAACAAAAAAAAAAATACATTTTCAATACCTCTGTTCTGAATCTATTATAGAAGCTTAAACAGATCATTTGTGTGTTACGTGTTTGCTATATCAAAACTATCTTTGAAATGTGTTTCTATTTCCCAGCATGGTTATTAATTCTTTTTGGAAATGACAAATTTGTGGCATTTTGCCATTTCCATTAAATTTGTTAATGTGATGCCTCAAAATGCCTGTTTTACATGGACAGAGCTACTCCAACATTAACCTGATTAGCCCTACTTATGTAAACAGCACTTTCTGATCACAGTAAACCAAATAAAGTTGTGTTTGGAGAATAGAATTTGGATCAATCCCACTATTACATCCTATTACACCTCAGCATTGATAGCATCTGTGGACACACAGCTGCTTTACAACACTCCATAGTTACAAAGTATTATGAGCAACTTTGGGCTTGTTTTCATAGACTGAGCTGTTTGTTTCTGTAAGAATTTCTGCAACAGTTTGCAGAGAGGCCCTCTTTTGGGAAAAGAGAAAACCCTACTAAATCTATATTATTCATGTTTTCATTATAGCACATCTAAATGTTGGCTGACATAGAGTGACACTAACAGTGGTCAGACAGATCAATATCCGACTTACTCTTTGATATGCTTTCTGCAGGGCACAGAGTTCCTCATGCAGGTACCAGTGAGTCTTTCTACATCCTCCACAATGACAAAAGGTTTCTCCTCCAAGGTGACGATGGACAGGTGGTTGTCGTCAAGCTCAGCATCACCAAAGGAGTTGAAACGGGGCCACACTGGGTACTTAATCGTCAGGCTGCCATTGTCCAGTTTTCCCATCTGGTGAAAGGGAAAAATAGGGTTATTAATAGTTGATAAATAAGGCTATTAACAAGGCTATTACAGTTTGCCACAAAGATTAAACAGTTGCATTTGAGGTATTTTATGCAGTGTGAGCAACCTAGATCATATCTGACTTTGAATTTGCCTATTGTTCTTTTATGTTTTGATCTTATTAGGGGGATATAAGCAATATGATTATATAACTTCCATGATGCCCAGTCAACTAAAACATTGATACACTGCATGTTGTCCATGGGCTATAGATGCTATTTTGATTGCAGAATGAATAACAGATTTAAGGGTATGCAATCATGTACATACAGTATATAAGAAGAGAGAGTATATAGCAGTAATGACTGTTAATTCTCCTTACTCATCAACATCTGCCTGTCTGAAATATATATATATATATATATATATATATATATATATATATATATATATGTGTGTGTGTGTGTGTGTGTGTGTTTCTCTACAACAAAAATAAAGACATATAA
>JBAGKM010000028.1:1580937-1598351 GCA_037177155.1 Melanotaenia catherinae | reverse complement strand
GGCTGCATCCATGATGAGAATCTCCCGTTCCACCACATCCCAAAGCTGCTCTACTGGACTGAGATCTGGTGGCTGTGTAGGCCGTTGGAGTCCAGTGAACTCATCGTCGTGTTCTAGAAAGCAGGTGGAGATGGTCTGAGTTCACTTTAATAAACCACAAAGTTCATCTAATATTTCAGTTTGTCAGAACAGAAGTTGAATTTATTGTTTAATATTGGCACTCACGGCCTTCCATACATTCAAACCTTCAGTGTGTTTAAGTGCTTAATTAATCTCCTTTATCTTAACTAGAATGCTCTGATCTATGAATTTTAACCTCTGAATGGTATCTGGTCCTCAGAGCCATGGAGGCGACTTGGCCGTCAGCAGCTCAGTTGACCCCGCCATCAACAAGCGGTCGAAGGTGAAGGCAGAAGCAGAGGGACCGAGGCTGCCGTCTCCACATTTACCGGTATGATGCGATCGATCTGGCTTTCATCAGTTTAACTGTTTTAGAGGGAATTACCATGAGAGAGGCTCATCTTTACGTGAGTTTGATGTCAGGACATTCTTTGCAAAATAAAGGTATTTCATATTTTAATTTTATGGTTAACCTCCAAGGAATTCGGAGGGGATTTAAACATTGATGCTTTACAACAAACACATAAAAACATGTCTACAATAGGGAGGATAAGCACATCTTTACTAAAGAACTGTACTCTTCAGAAGTGCGAACTTTCTTTAAGAAGAGAAATTGGGACATTTTGGCCGATCCAAACTTAACCGAGCATATTTTAGTCCTTCCGGGACATTTCTTGGAGAGTTTGGACACCACCTCCACTGGATGCTGAGAAGCTTTAGGATGTTGAGGAAATTGCTGTTGGCAGCATCTGTTTTCCCATTCAGACTCCCGATTCGTGGCTTGTGGCCCCTGGGGGCCACAGCCTCCTGTGACCCTCTTGTAAAGCGTGTCTCGGATAAGGAAAAACTCTGTGTGATAAGAGCTTTGCATCCATTCATTGGGCCCCGTCCCCCCCGCTGTCCCTCCCTGGCCACTGTAAACTGTGCCACAACACTTCATTTTCATGAAATATTAGCCCGGCTTTATTGTCATGTGAGGAGCTTTTTCTTCTTCTTTTGACAAATTTGCGTCTCCTCTCCGATAGCGAGGCAGCTTTGGGTGTGATGCATGGGGACGGCGCCGCTTGCCGTCGTCTGGGGGCCACCAGAATTGATGAAGAGAGTGTGTGTGGGGCCGAGACGAACATGCTGCAGTCAGCACGTTGTGTAGGTGTGTGTAGGTGTGTGTTTGTGTCTGAGACACGGCGTCTTCCTGCCCTACACGTGTGTGCGCATGCTTGTCTGTTGGGCGTCATCATGAGACACTTTCAATCCAAACAACCTGGAAGACAAATTTTTCCTTTCGCTTCTTTTCTACCGGAAAAGGAGTTTTAGGAAAGCCGTTCTTCCAGTGCAGGTTTTTAATGAAGCCAGGAATTTTGGTTTTGTGAAGTTGTTTATTTATTTATTTCAATGCGATCATTTAAGAAAGTGGTAAATCTGAACTTTTCTAGAAGGTTTATGTCTTTAAATATTCTTTTTAAAAGTCTCTGCACTCTTTCCAGCTTCCTTAAATACCTCCTTCTAAATTACCTTCTTCACACTGAAGTCCTTGAAGCTTTTTAACATGTCCTCATTTTTTAAAGACGTTTTTCTGGTTTTAGAAAAGGTTTTGATCTCTTTTCTTAATTAGTATGTTTGCATCTAAATTAAGAACAAAAGCTTAAGAAATTTCTATGATGAGAAAGGAAACTGTATTTTTTACTCTATCAATACATTTTAGAAGCAAAAACAGTTAAAGAGTACATCATCGCACTTTATAAGGCCCAGCGTAAGAAGGCGTTGCAGGTCCGAGGACAACGAGCCATGATCAGATCGTTTTACTCGGTTTTAATCAGCTCTCATGAGACTTTATTATTTTCACATGCATTCAGCCTTAAACATTTTTTTCTTTTTTCACTCTCTCTGTAGACCAACTTTCTAAGACCTGCAGTTTGTGTATGTGAAGACCATCTCTTGGACCTTGTCCGCAACTACCAGCATCTGTATGATTTTTCCTCATTATTGGACAGTAATAAACACTCATACCTGAATAGCTGGCAACAAATTACAAGCGTTTTATGGGTTTGATGCCCCGGAAATACAATGTGACCAGTAGGTTGACCTTGTCTCTAGTCCAAGTACTGTGTACGCCCCCAAGTGGTGACCTCCAGTATTGAGGGTTTTTGCTACGCTGTGCTTCCGTTGTTTGCAACGTAGCGGAATGCTGATTTGTACGCTAGCGTTAGCAGCAAGACTTCCCCAGCCCTTAGAGCTACGGCTTCATGACTCCACAGAGATATTTATATTCATTCTGAAGGTCTGTTTTTCTGGCAGTCCTGGAGCCATTTTTATTTGTGCTTTGTACCGTCTTCATTTATTTTCCACCACTAACACATAAACGCTGATATGTACACGTCGTAGGACACCTCCCTTTACTATGAACCCAAAAACAGACCTGGCTGCACAGACATTCTCATTTCATCGTCATTATGACATATTTGAGCAAAAGCCTAAAGTAGCCACAATAACAATAAACCTAAGAGTTCAAAGTGCTTCACACTCTGTTGTAAACTGATGCTGTTGAAATGGAGATGAACTTAAATCCACATGCTTACTGCAGGCTGAGTACAGAAGTTCTGCTAAGTTCCTTGCACTAAGCTTACGATGAGGAAGAAATGTGGACTTTTGAACAGAACACCTGAAAGTTGAGGACATTTTCAGAAAGTTTGGTACATTTTAAAAGAGGGGATTGTTTCTGAATCATAAAAACATAGCAACAGTAGGGATATTTCAGAAAAAGGAGAACCCTGTTCTGCACATTTTGCAGGGCAAAGTGAAACCTGACGCGTTACTGGACAGTTTGTGTTAGAGGACAGGTTGGAAAGTTCTAAAGAAAAGATGATGGCTGTAAAAGAAGTTTTAAATCAGAAATATTGAGCTGTGAAAAGTGGCCTGCAGCTGATTCCTGCCCGACAATGGTTGAATTTGATTTATTTATGTCCACGTTGCTAAATTAGAAGGCAGCCTTCGGTTATAAACAGTGTGTTTGTGGTGAAGCTTTGTCAAAACAAATCTGATTGCAGCCTCTTTACCTTTAGTGCAGCATGATGGACTTGTCTTCACTTCAATCTGTAATTTGCCTTCTCTGGTTTTCACATCAGGCTAAAGACACCAACAAACAGCTACTAACGATAAACTCTTCCATATGTGATGCTGCTAACAGGGACAAAAATGATGTTCTCTATGCTGAATGACTGGTCTGGTCTCCACAGGGCCATCAGGGCAGCTTGTTGGACCTGAAGGACGACATGGATCGAGACGAGTGCAAACAGGAAGTCGAGGCCGTCTACGAGACCAACTGTCACTGGGAGGGCTGCAGCAAAGAGTACGACACCCAGGACCAACTGGTGCACGTAAGTGTTGCAGCTCGCCCACGAGTGCAAACGTTTATCACCTGAAAACCTAAATGAGGGGCCTCCATCCCGGGGTCGGACTCGATATCCATCATCAGCTTCACGTTTCGAGCAGTCTTGGTTAAAAGGTTGTGAGACATTCCTCAGCTCCAGCCAAGCAGAGCGTGAGAGGGATTAGTGGGGGCTGAGGGGGTTAGGCATTCACTAAAACTCCTTCATCTCTGGAGAAAATGTCCGTTTAAAGACATTTCAGTCGCTACATGGGGTATTTTTAACCATCAGTTGTAATGTGAACAGACGAGAGTATGATGAAGATAATTCTCCTCCTCCTCGCAGAACAGAACATCAATTTTCTCTCTAGATTAAGGATAAACATGTAGGGAATCATTTTCATTCAGTCTTTTTACTCTTTTCTTCTGTTTGGTTCCATCATGCCAAAGCCTGAGCGTTTAGACTGGTCCTGAGATTTATAACAGAGCTAGAGATGTTTGTTCTTGACTCTTTTTTTCCTTTTATTGCAACAATGCTGGAAAAATGTGCTTTAAGAAGTATGGATGGTAAATGATTTTTGAAAATGAGTTTTGAACTGTAAGAAATGAAATAGTACAACAGTTTTCTGTTTTAAAACACCTGGGCCCAGTTGTAAAACAATTTCATCCAGATAAGAGTTATATGGATACCATCAAGTTTTTAAAAAACAGTTTTTCGAAAGAAAAAAAAGGATTTTGTAATCCGATTAGATCACGTAATCCAGTCTTGGATCTTATCTGGATCAAACATTCACTTTGTGTTGTTCAAAACTTTTAGGAAGGAGTGAGACACATTTGATCCATAAACCTGGATTATTCTGATCCCAGGAGAAGGGTGGATTCAGTTTGGATTCCAGGAGCAAAATGTCATGAAACTAACTGAAAATGGGTCAAATAAGATGTTGTATCATGTAGCGTTTATTTACACATTCAGTTTAAATTTGCAGGTGGTTTGTTCAGCCATTACGAAGACTTGTTAGATGGAGGAAGAAGGCGGATCCTCACTGGAAGAGCCAGTTGTCATGGCAACCGGACCTGAGAAAACTGGCTCAAAGAGTTCTTTACCAACCAAACATGATGATGATGATGATGAAGATGACGATGAACAAGATGATGATGATGACAAAGAAGACGACAGTAATGAGGATGATGAAGACGATGATGAAGATGATGATGAAGACGATGATGATAATAATGAAGACGACAATGATGATGATGATGAAGACGATGATGATAATAATGAAGACGATGATGATGATGAAGAAGACAATGATGATGAAGACGATGATGAAGATGACGATGATGATGAAGATGGCGATGATGATGATGGTGATGAAGACAACGATGATGATGATGAAGACGTGAAGACAGTGATGATGAAAACGACGATGATGGTGATGATGAAGAAGATGATGATGATGAAAACATATATGATGATGATGAAGATGATGATGATGAAGAAGACGTGAAGACGGTGATGATGAAGACAACGGTGATGATGATAATGATGAAGAAGACGTTAATGATGATGATGATGATGAAGAAGACGATGATGATGAAGAAGACGTGAAGACGGTGATGATGAAAACGACGTTGATGATGATTATGATGAAGATGATGATGAAGACAGATATGATGATGAAGGTGATGATGATGAAGAAGACGTGAAGACGGTGATGATGAAGACGACGGTGATGATGATAATGATGAAGAAGACGTTGATGATGATGATGATGATGAAGAAGACGATGATGAAGACATATATGATGATGATGAAGACGTGAAGACGGTGATGATGAAAACAACGATGATGATGATTATGATGAAGAAGACAATGATGATGAAGACACATATGATGATGAGGATGATGATGATTATGATGAAGATGAAGATGATGATGAAGACACATATGATGATGAGGATGATGATGAAGGTGATGAAGATGATGAGGAAGATGATGCCTACAAGTTGCTTCTTACAATAGAAAGGGAAAGCAGGAGTGCAGACTGGTCTGGCAGGGAAACGAATCTCCGTAGCTAAGCTCCAGTAAACCACAGCCAGACGGAGATCCAGCTTCACAATGCTGCTGTTGTCATAAAGAAGACTTTTAAATGCACTTCATCTATTGGACAACACAAAAACATTTGTGAGAAATAATTGTTTTTTCATGGGTCAGATGGCCGTTTAAAAGAGAATAACAAAAATCTAGATTATGTGATTTTTTTCTGTCTTTTAAATTAAAAAAACTTAGCGATACTCTATCTGTTGTTCTTCATTGTCTTATATTGTTATATTTAGTCCCGTTTAGAGCATATTTCATCGGGATTTGGTATTCCTGGAAAGTCTGTATCTGGATCAGAGTGATCCAGTCCAATGTTCCTTTGAACATCCAGGATAAAAGTAAAATGAATTACGTGATCCTCCATGGTAAAACAAAAATAAAAAATAAAAGTGCAGAAATGCAGATAACTTTTATCTGGATTAAATCTTTTGAACAACTGCCCCTGGTAATCATGAGTTACTGCTACCTCTAGGGGGCATCATTTGTCAACCGCCAGTAAAAAAACTGCAGAAAATGCTTCTTTGTTGCTCGGCTGTGGTACAAAGTGTGGTGATGCGAGGTCTCATTAGTGTGTACGGTGTCCCTCAGGGTTCAATCCTTGGACCACAGTTATTCAGCATAGAGACAGCAATAGTGACTGAATAACTGACGTACTCAAACAAACATCAAGAGTCAGAGATCTCATGTTCTGGTGGGATTAAAAACTCGTTCATGCCTTCCCCTCCAGACTCAACTGCTGTGATAATCTCATGTCTGGACTTCCCCGAAAATGCTGATCTGACATCTTCACCACATTCAGACCACAGGTACCAGAGTTTTAACAAGAGCCAGAAAAACTGTGCCCAGTTCTCAAATCTTTGCACTGGTTACCAGTTACCTACAGAACAAACTTTATTGTTATTATTTATTTATATTTTTTTAAGTTGTCCTGTCCAGCACGGTGGCGGCAGAATGATGGTCAGGCTGCTGTGTTTTGTCAAACCAATTTGCTTCGCAAAGAGGAGCTTTATGGGTACAAGGCTCCTATTGATAATCAGATCATTAATTTATGTTTTTTAATCTTATTTATTTGTTTAAAATGATGGAATTCATATAATCTTCCTGGGCCTGACTGGAGGGGACAGAACAAAGGAGAGTAATGAAGAGAAGTAAAAAAGAAAGTAGAAAAAACAAAGATTCAGTAGATACAAGCAATGAGCTTCAATCCAGCTTAACGCCAGAAAACCAGCGGCTACACCTGTACAGAAACACAACAGAGAATTTCCTACAGCTTTTACAGGTAAACTAAGCCGACAATCATCGGGAGTTCCTAAAAATAACCAGGACAACAACAACAACATGGTTCACAACAACCAAAGAACCAGAAACACACACACCTGAACCAAAGCATCTCTTAGTGTATAAACCCACTGGACGACTCAGTGACTTTGTGAGCATGCAGAGCATGAAGAATGAGGAGGGATCAGAGATGAGTGTGATCCTACATCTAGAGACATCAGAGACCCGGGCCGTCAGCAGCATCCTGGAGCACCAACCCAAGCCACCCCACCACAAAGACCACTCTGGACCCACCCAGAGGGTGGCAGAGGAAGGCCCCAGCCAGAGCCCCCCGCCAGGCCCCGGCCATTCAGGGCAGCCAGAACAAAGGGCCCAGGGCAACAAGAACTCAGAAGTTCCCCCTCCCAAGACAGAAGGCCCACACCAGGAGGACCAGGCCCCCCATACAACCACCCCGGTGTGGGCCAGCACCCACCCCGTTGTTCTGGATTAAACCAGGGCATCATCCTCCTACACCCCCACCCAATAGTATTTTTTAATTGTATTAGTTCCATGTTTGAGTTCTTAGTCATTGTAAAGGTGACCATTCATTTTTATTATAAATAAATCAGCCTCCCAGTTTGGAGATGGAAGAAAAGACTTTAATCAAATCCATCAATAATATGGGGCTGTAATAGATTTCTGATCTCCTTGTAGAATAAAAACCAAGTGGAGCATGAATGTGTGCTCTTATCAAAGCAGCACTGATGAATCTTTTTAAATTTCTCAATAAAAACATGAAAAATCTCAATTCAGAAAATGCAGCAGCTCCTGACTGTGCAGGCAGATTGTGTCTTACATGAAGAAAATTTGATGTTCAGGACGGAAACTGTGGAGAATCAGTGTTACTAATTAGCAGCTCTGTAACATGTTCCTGTGCTACTGCCGTCCTCCGGGAGTTCCTCTAATAAGATGGATCTCCACACAACATCCAGCCCAGAACGTCCTCGTAGTGGACTGTGGGAAAGCCTTCATTGCTTTCTTTCTGTCTGTGTGTCCCACAGCACATCAATAATGACCACATCCACGGAGAGAAGAAGGAGTTCGTGTGCCGCTGGGAGGACTGTTCGCGGGAGCAGAAGCCCTTCAAAGCTCAGTACATGCTGGTGGTTCACATGCGCCGCCACACGGGAGAGAAACCACACAAGTGCACGGTGGGTAACGGATGGTCTGGTGGCCCCCACGGGCCCCTCACGGGCCCCTGGAGGGCAGCAGCTCATACTCTCTAAACACTGGCAACATGTGCTCTTATCACAGATAAACAGAGTACCTTCGTCGCCCTGGGACCTGCTGCTCAGTTCAGATTATAACAACACTTTTAAAAGCTTTTATTTCTGTACATTTCATTACTCATGCAGATCTTGTAAAACACTAAACATAACCAGAAATGATTCAAACAGGAGCTGAAGCAACGTCCAGAGTTAGAAGTAAATGTCTTCCACAGCCAGCGGTTCCGCTACAGTCACACTGAAATGAACTGGGTTTTTTAGTTATTCTGTGAAAGTGGAGCCTTGTTTGTCTGGAAAGTCATCTTTTTCGTTGCAGACATGCAACAAACAGCATCATTGCTCCTCCTCATCCTCTCCTCCCTCTCTGCAGTTTGAGGGCTGCTCCAAGGCCTACTCTCGACTGGAGAACCTGAAAACTCATCTGCGTTCGCACACCGGAGAGAAACCGTACGTCTGCGAGCATGAAGGATGCAACAAAGCCTTCTCCAACGCCTCGGACCGGGCCAAACACCAGAACCGGACACACTCCAACGAGGTACAAAAGGCTTTCCACTTCACACAGACTGCCTTATAGAGTGCATAAGAAATTCTCTCAGAGCTGGATGTGAGCTGATTGAAGTAGATGAGAAGCAGCTGGGAGTGACAGGGATGATCAGAGACTGGACCAGGACTACCGCGGTGCACCTTTCTGTCTGCATGTTCTCCCTTGCTCAAATCCTCACTAAGAGCAAGAAAGTGGACCACATCAGTCCAGCTCTGAGGTCTTTACACCGGCTGCCGGTCCGTCAGAGGATAGACTTTAAAGTTCTGTTGCTGAAACACTCAGTTTATTTAAATCCAGGTTAAAGACTCTGTTCTCTGCTGCATTTTACTAGTTTTTAGTTTTCACTAGTCCAGATCTGCATCTAGTTCTGTTAAGCTTGATCGTGTTTAAATACTGTTTTTATCCAGTGTTCTTTTTTTCCTTTTCTTTTGTTTTTAATGTTAAATGATGCTTCTTATTTTCTGTAAAGCCCTGTGAATCCCCCTGTTGTTGAATTGGGCTACAGATAAACTCTTCTATTGATTGACTGAGACATGGACTGAAGCTTTGTCTGGGACCAGAGTCCTGGTGAAACAGTAATATAGAGCTGAGTGTCGTCAGCGTAATTATGATCAGATATTTGGTTTGTTTCCATGATCTGAGCTCGTAGGAGCATGTAGATGTTGAACAATAGGGGGCCTGACATGGAGCCTTGGTGATGGCTGTAACATGCTAATAGGCCCTCTGGAAAATTGGGTGGGAATTTCCGGTGCGGTTCTGCATTGGTTTGAATTCCAGTTGAAAGACAGGGACCACTTCATAACAGTTGGTAACTCTAGATCTACTCAAACAAAGATGTCACATGTCATCTCGCATGTTATGGTCACCACCAGGTTAACATAGCCTCCATCTTGTAACTGAATGGCAGGAGGGTTTGTATAACTGTGTTTGTCTTGTGTCTACAGAAACCGTACATATGTAAAATCCCCGGATGCACCAAGCGTTACACAGACCCCAGTTCTCTCAGGAAGCACGTTAAGACCGTCCATGGCCCAGAGGCCCACGTCACCAAGAAGCAGCGCAGCGACCTGCCACCCCGGCCGGCAGCACCTCGGGAGAACGGTGAGAATGAGATGGGAAGCCAGGAGAGACTCCAGAGGGAGGACAAGATGTCAGACAACGGCTCCCCCAGAGGTGTGGAGAACTACCTGCACATGAAGTCCATCAAGAAGGAAAACTCTGTGGTGAGGACATTAACGAGGGGATTAAACATGGCTGTGTTTTTTCTACTAACACAATGACCGATAAACTGCTGCATAAAGTAAACCAACATTCAGTATTTTTCTTCTGCTCTTGCTTCTTCTTCTTTTCTGACTTTCCGTATGGACAGACATTACTGAGGTGAGCTCACCCATGCTTTATCTTTCCCCACATTTCATTTATGCCACTGCATTCTTTTATTTGGTCCACCTAGGATCTGGTGGAAAGACTGTCCCCAGCTTTGACCCGTTGTTGTAGCTTCATGTCGATGGGTCTAGCTTTTAGTATGTCCTCATCGGGTACTGACTGCAATGTTTTATGTTATGTTATTTTTAAGTTTGAGCAGAAAAATCTCCATTTTGCTTGATTTTATCTTTCTATTCAGATTTTGATAAGTGTCATCTATCTATCTGGCCTACATGGTTTCTACTCCAGCTACCAGATAAGGGTCCGGTTGGCTGTTGCAGGTGCAGCAGAGATCCGGGTTTACCAAACTGTCCCGTCCCAAGCTGGACCCCGAGCCAGGCTCTGGTGGAAACAGGGCTTAAATTACAGCTCGAATGACTTTTAATTACAAAAAGAAGCATTTCTGTCGCTAGTTTTTTGTTTAAATTTGTCCTAAATTAAAGACGGTAAATGCAAACATCACAGAAACACATCATAGAAGAGATTTCCTCTTCCCTGATTTAGTTGTTTTCACCCAGGTGTTTCTCTGAAGAGTCAACCCCGTCAGGAAAAGCTTGATCTTCCCTTTTCCTACACTTCCTCAGCCATTTCATTACTGGTGGGTCTTCTTGGAACCATCAACCTAACTCTGCCTAAAATCAGCAAAGAAAGAAAGTCCATTTTTTAATTTATAAATAAAAATAAACCCTAATTTGAGTGCTTATTGATTTTAGAATAAATGTTTGCAATTTTCATTTTAAGGCTATTTCCATAGTAGAGTCCAATTCAACCCAATTCATTGTAGTCCAATTATAATCTAAATAAAACAAATCAATAATATGTTCCACATTAGTCCAGTTTAAACTAATAAAATAATGAGGCAGCTAAGGCTAAGCAGACAGAGGTGGGAACCCCAACTTCAGGAAGTCATTTAGGAACATGAAGCAGGAACAGGCGGTGAAAAGCAGCGCATAGCAGACTCGCCTCTGCATCTTTATTTGCTGCTTCTAAAAGAAAACAAAGCTAAAAGCAGCGAAGCTGAGGGAGAGAAACCCTGAAGGCTCTTTACTGTAAATTCCACTGAAGTCAGGAAGCTCCGTCAGCCTCCACCCTCTGGAGGAAGAATCGTGATCACATCTCATGATGATTGGCCCGGCGTTCTGGCTCGGGCTCATGCAGTCTTTCATCCTGCCCATTTCTAATTCACAGATAGACTCAGATAGCCTCTAATCTGTGGCACACCCCCACCTCTTCACCCCCATCCTGAATAAAAACACACTCGTTATTTACAATTAAGCCGGGGGAGGATAAAAGACTCTGATTCACTGCACTGCATGCCATGTTACCCACTGTTCCACTTTTCTTCCACTCAAGAAAACAGTTTTTAGGACAAGCTGTGTTCTTTATTGTTGATCTCAGGCTCTTTTTAACTTCTCCACTCTTTTTCCTGCATTCCCTCCATTTCCACCTCCCCCTCCTGCAGATGCATCAGTCCAGCCCTGGCGGTCAGTCATCATGTAGCGGCGAACCATCACCACTTGGCACCAACAATGACAGTGGAGTAGAGACGGCGGCATACAGCGGGGGGAGTCTGGGGGACCTCAGCGCCCTGGACGACCTGTCGTTCATGGAGTCCATGGGGATTGAGGATTCCTCCGGTGGGGTCTCAGCGGTGGGCCTCCACCTCAGAAAGCAGCTCTGCACCAGCCAGCGCCTGGAGCGTCTCAAGAAGGAGAAGCTGAAGACAGTGAGGGACTCCTGTCGGTGGACCAACAACCCAACACCCCCAGTCCTCGGCACCAAGCTTCCACCTATACCGACAAGTGGTAGGTAGAGAGATGGTTAGAGGAGACTGTTTACTCCCGTTCAAGATGCTGCAGAGGGTTAAATCACATGAACAGACAAACACCAGCTACATTAAATAAAGTTCATATTAAATATTTGTTCACCAGCTGTGGAATAATTTTGGATATGTTCCCTTTAAAGATTTATCCATGAAAATGATACTTGAATTGGCGTGATCCCGAGCTCTCCATCACCGCAGCTCCTCATAAAATAACTCCAGAGTGTACCATCAGCACAGACTCATACAGTCCAATAAAGTTAGCAATAAGTGCATAAATGTGTCAATTAAATCATTTTTTAAATAAATGCAAAAACTAATTATACATAAATATAACATTGAATAATGAATGAATGTATAATAAATTTTTTAAAATTTCAAATCAATAAACAAATAACTTTTTAAATCAATTATATTGTATTATAATTAATTAAATAGATTCATTTAATTAAAATATTATTACATTTTAGGTAAAAACATCTTAGTATTTAATTCAATATTTCATGGTCACCATAACTCTAACCAACCAACCAGCATACAGGTAAATAAACTGTTAACTAGTTCTCAAGTCAGCTGATTTTAATTGATTGCTGATTTTTAACTGATAAAATTGATTGGTGATTAAACTACAGGCTATTTCAAGTTTCACAGACATGCATGTTAGCTAAAGTAGTCACTAAATTCTTGCTCAGAGTGATGAACTGGTGACCTGGCCAGGTGTACCTACCTCTCACCCAGTAGCTGCTGGGATAGGCTCCACCCCCACAACCCTGCAGTGGAATAAGCTGGTATAGAACATGAATGAATGAATGAATGAATGAACAGGCGGATGATGGATGGATGGATGGATGGATGGATGAATGGATGGATGGGTAGGCAGGTGGATGGATGGATGGATGGATTAGCGGGCAGGTGGATGGATGGATGATGGATGGATGGATGGGCGGGCAGGTGGATGGATGGATGGATGAATGAATGGATGGGTAGGCAGGTGGATGGATGAATGGATGGATGGATGGATGGATTAGCGGGAAGGGGGATGGATGGATGATGGATGGATGGATGGATGGATGGGCGGGCAGGTGGATGGATGGATGGATGGATGGATGGATGATGGATGGATGGATGGATGGATGGATGGATGTATGGATGGGCGGGCAGGTGGATGGATGGATGGATGGATGGATGGATGGATGGATGGATGGATGGATGATGGATGGATGGATGGATGGGCGGGCAGGTGGATGGATGGATGATGGATGGATGGATGGATGGATGGATGGGCGGGCAGGTGGATGGATGGATGATGGATGGATGGATGGATGGATGGGTGGGCAGGTAGATGGATGGATGGATGATGGATGGATGGATGGATGGATGGATGGATGGGCGGGCAGGTGGATGGATGGATGGATGATGGATGGATGGATGGATGGATGGATGGGCGGGCAGGTGGATGGATGGATGGATGGATGGATGGATGGATGGATGGATGGATGTATGGATGGGCGGGCAGGTGGATGGATGGACGGACGGACGGACGGATGGTGCTTAGCCTGTTATTGAAATGTTCTGACCCAATAAAATGTGAGAATCCAGAGTCTTTGCTAGAAGTCATGGACAATCATTCATCTGTTGGTCTGCAGGGTCCCTCCTGGAGAGTCCAAGCATGGGTGGTGGTCCAGCTTCCTTCCATGGTGCCAGTTTGGGTGAACTGAGCTCTGGCAAAATGACTCTGCTGGGAAACCTTTCAGAGCGACGTGATAGCACCGCCAGCACCTTGAGCTCAGTCTACACCCTCAGCCGCCGCTCTTCCGGCGTCTCCCCTTGTTTCTCTAGTCGGCGGTCCAGCCAGACCTCTCAGTTCGGTGCCAACCGCCCCAGCAACGTCAGCTCTGCCGACTCCTACGACCCCATCTCTGCTGACATGTCTCGACGCTCCAGTCAGGTCAGTCAGTGTGGGGGAGGCAGCGGGGGAGCAGAAGGAGGTCTTCCCAGCCCCCTCAGCCTTACTCCAGCCCAGCACTACCATCTTAAGGCAAAATATGCTGCTGCCACTGGAGGTGCACCACCTACACCTCTTCCATACATGGACCAAATGTGTCTGAAGTCCCACACAGCCCCGTACGAAGATTCCCAAAGCTCAAAAACTAACAGAACCCTGCTTTCTAGGAAATACAGTACTGCACGAAGCCTGATGCCCAATGAAGTCCCGTCTAACATCCCCCGTCGAGCCAGTGACCCTGTGAGACAGTTGGATCCTTTCAGCCAGTTGCACATGCAGCGCTACAACAGCATGGGTACACTGACCGGAGGGTCAGATATGCAGCCCCATCCGCCTCCAGCTGCAGGTCGCCGACATTCAACCCAGCAAAGCTGCCTACGACTGGAGGGTAGTCCCCGTCGCTCCCCATACAGTCTACAAACTCCCAGCATTTCGGAGAATGTCACCATAGAGACAAGAATGAATGACAATGGAGATGAAACAAATCAGCAAGATTTCCCAGGAGCTCCTAACGTCCAGCAGCAGGTGTACTACCAGAGGAGGATGGCTGCTTCAAGTCCAGGGCAGCACCTTCAGATGAGTCCATCTTCACCACGATACATTGCTGCTGGTGTGCAGTGGAACCAAGCCACCTCCAACCTTACAGATGCTAATCGGTACTCCAAAGTTCAGGTCCGAGGCAACCTGGCCATTCTCCAGCAAAACCAAAACATTTCATCTTTTAATCAGAGCTCCAACCGGCAGATAGTTCAAAACCTCACCTACACAGAGCAGAAGAGATGCAGACAGCTGAGCTCGGAACCAGGAGCAAAGTGCTTCCAGCCACCGTTCAATCTCAACAACATCCTCAGCACTCCATTCAGGAATGAATGCTTCATTTTTTATGATAAGAACGGCAACACTGCTCATTCCCCAGGTGGGAGCTCCGCTGCAGGGAGCATGCTCAGCTGCAAACAAGAGCCTCTTGACATGGATTTTGGATTTCAGCCTGTGCAGGTAAAAGTTGAGAACTGCGATGCGTCAGTTGTGCTTTCAGATCAGCAGAACTGTAATATGACCTCCAGGAAAACCGAACCTGAACCTCTGAACATTTCATGCCCTAAGCTGATGCAGCAAACTGACACTTCCAAGTTATCCAACGGAGGAGTTTTAGCTCTGCATTGCCGCCCTGATGTCAACACTCTGTACTACACAGGGCAGATTCAACTTCTTGAGCCCAATGGTAGCTTGGGCTGTCACGTGAACATACCTCCGTTAGAAAATAACTCAGTGGTTCCCAACTTCAACAACAACCAGACGGTAAAAGCCTCCGACCTGGAGCATGCTCAGATTGACTTTGATAGCATGCTGGACGACGGTGATCACTCCAGCCTCATGTCGGGAACCCTGAGTCCGAGTCTGCTCCAGAGTTTGTCCCCGAGTTCCTCCCGCCTGACGACACCTAGGAACTCGGTCACGTTGCCCTCAGTGCCAGCGGGGATGGGGAACATGGCCGTCGGGGACATGAGCTCACTGCTGACGGCTCTGGTGGACGAAAACAAGTTCCTGAACTTGATGTCTTAGCTACTAGAAATCCATTTTACACTGACATTTTGCAGCTGGACTCCTTATCCTGTACAGTCATGTTTAATCATTTCAGAGGGCAGTTTTCTATCTTTTTGATAAGCCATGTATTTTTTGTTTTTTTGCCTTAAGTAAAGAGTACAATGTAAACAACAGGAACCGGACTGCAGTAAGATCATTTTACTAAGTGCCTGCCTCTGTTAAATGGTTACAGTTATGAGTGTGTACTGGGAATGTAGCATCTGTACATGTTTCTGCTACAGGAAAACATTCTTCCTCCATCTTCTCTGCATTTCTACCAAATTCCTGTCAGCTGTTGTTTGATTGCTTTGAGATAACTGCTCTTCCTTCTGTTCTTTGAACAGAAAGCAGAGCAGAAGGCATTCTGAAAACTAATCATCTGAGTCCAGCTTCTTGCTTTTGTACAGTGTTGTACTAGTTGGTTAAATGTAAATAACATTTGTACATTTTTTTAAAAATACAGTATTGATGAATTCCTTTAGTAAAAGCTGCTCTATTGTTGTCCTTTAAAATGATTGTTCAGCCCATCATAGAGATGTTTTTATGATCATGTTCTTGTCTGATAACTTTACATTTAGTAACCTTTTCTCATGTATCTTACTAAGTGTACAGAGAGGTAGATTCACAATACACATACTTAGAGCTCAATCTTCCTTAAAGCCTTTCTTACTGGAATGGGTTGAAATCTGAGAACATCTCGTTCCAACATTTCCAATAAACCATCAGAAGGTTTATCACCCCTCTGACGTCTCCAACGAGAAAGCCAGAAACTTTTATTGAGATTTTAAATTCAGCTGTTTTAAATTCCAGGCATTGAATTTTTTAACGTTTAACATAAAATTAGGAAGGAAGCCGGAGTAGCCAGAGAGAACCCACACCAAACCATCAAAGGCATGATGTTAGGTTAACTGGTGACTCTAAATCCTCCCTAGGACTGAGTGTAAGTGGTTGTTTGTCTCTCTGTGTTACCTGTCCAGGTGTACCTGCCTCTTGCCTGCCAACTACTGGGATAGGCTTCAGCTTCCCCGCGACCTAAATTGAACTACACATACAGAAAATTAAATGAAAAATAGGATCCACAGGATTGATACTGAGGCGTAGTTAAGAAGGCAAGCACAAACAATACAGATATTAAAGTAGGAGTGAAGCTTGGGTGATAATGAAGCTAATGAAGAGTCCAATAAATAATGACAATGAGGAGAAACACTGACACCAGAAAGAAAGCAGCAAAGAGCTGAGCTGAGGGGCTGGTTAGTCATAAGCATTAGCTAATGATTGCTAATGTGTTTATAGAGCTGTGCTAGCAGTCTCATCACATTACAACAAAATGAGGCTGAACCTCAAAACCTAAAGTACAACCTAGACTTGTAACCCCCACACACCGCCATATGTTTAATCTCAAAGCTGTGCCTCTTCACCTGTATCGAAACATCCAGGCAGAGAAGCTAAAGCCTCACCTCCAGAGACAGGACAAAGACGATGCCGGATTAATCGTCGTTCGGAGAGATCTCAGAGAAGAGACGGGACGAAGACGATGCCGGATTAGCCGTCGTTCGGAGAGATCTCAGAGAAGAGACGGGACGAAGACGATGCTGGGTTAGCCGTTGTTAGGAGAGATCTCAGAGAAGAGATGGGACGAAGATGATGCTGGGTTAGCCGTCGTTAGGAGAGATCTCAGAGAAGAGACGGGACGAAGATGATGCTGGGTTAGCCGTTGTTAGGAGAGATCTCAGAGAAGAGACGGGACGAAGATGATGCTGGGTTAGTCGTCATTAGGAGAGATCTCAGAGAAGAGACGGGACGAAGACGATGCTGGGTTAGTCGTCGTTAGGAGAGATCTCAGAGAAGAGACGGGACGAAGATGATGCTGGGTTAGTCGTCATTAGGAGAGATCTCAGAGAAG
>JBAGKM010000028.1:1526616-1544278 GCA_037177155.1 Melanotaenia catherinae | reverse complement strand
GGACTCTGCAGATCGGACGGAGTTTGGTAGATCGTTCCACCACCGGGGAACAACAGAGGAGAAGAGTCTAGCTACTGATGTGGTGGGAGCACTAGGCGTCTTTCTCTAACTGTGGAGAGGGAGTGTAGCTCTGGATTCAGGGGTGGAGGTAGACCGAGTCATTCCTTAAAACTGGGAGCTGCAATGTTTTATCTGACAATACATAAAAAATACTAATGACATGAAATCAATTTTTGGCATATCCAAACTTCCAATCACCCCAATGTCCCGTCCTTTCTGACATTTATAATGTTTTTTTGTTTTTTTTACTGAATAATTCAAATAATTACTCATTTTAATTTGGTTAAAAATTTCGACGATTAATTAATATTTGGTAGTTTTGAAAAATTGTGAAGTTATTTAAGTGATTTAGAAATAAAGTTAAAAAAAATATTGATGTTTGATGATTTCATAGTAGTTTTTTGTGTGTGGACATTTTTGACCCTAAGGTCACCAGAAAGAAAAGAAATGGCCAAAAAGAAGATTTTTTTTGTAATACAGCCACCAAATTAAAACAAAGTAGAGAAATGCCAGAGGAAGAAAGCATCTGTTAGTCCTTCCAACTTTGACAACAATAAATAAAACCAAAACGTCCTGAAGGTCTACGAAGAGCTGAAGCTAGAGTAGCTGATGTTTCACAGCCCAGATCTGAGTTTCATCAAGCCAACTATACCGTTCAATAGCCAAGCTAGCAGATTTACAACGAACAGAAGAACCCTTTTCATCACTTCTAGCTGTGTGTTTATCCTCGGCTCTCTGAGGATTACTAGTTAATGTCAGGAACTACTCGTTACTGTCAGGAACTACCACTAACATAATCGTCTTTTTCTCTAAGTTGTTGCTTCAGATTCAGCTGTGAACATCCTGCAAACCAGCATAAAAAGGTTCAGGTATGTTAATAATCTGCTGGTGCTGATGTGAGAGAAACGGGGAGGTGAAAGTCTTCTCAACAGCTCCCAGCTGCAGTAAATCTGACCCTTCTCTTGTATTTCAAGCTGGTGGAAGCGATGGAGGACACGTTCGTAGACATGGACCAACGGTTGTCTCATCAACCTAACATAAACATCTTGGTTCTAAATCTTCCCAAGATGAAGAACACTCTGAATTCTGCTCAACTTGAAGAGCGTGAAGGGTTTGTCCATGTTTAGGAAACAGCTGGGCAGCGTGTCAGTTTTTCTGCTGGAAGACAAACGATGAAAACAAACATGGTGGAAGGTGGAGACCACGCGGGCAGATGGAGGCACAGACAGGCTGGGACACGCCACCAGAGAAGAAGCGAAAAGGGGGCGGGGTTACCTGGGGGAATAGGCTCGCCTCGGGGCCTTGAGGGAGGAGTGGGCAGCGGGAGGAGGAGGAAGAGGGGAAGGGAAGGGTGGAGGAGGGAACTTGGAGAGCCCGTCAGCGCTCCAACCCCAGAGCCGACTGCAGCCGGCCGGGATGAAGAAGGAGAGGAGGGAGGAAGAGCAGCCCGGAGAGAAATGTGAGAAATCTGGACTCAAGCTCTCCAACCAGAGCAGAGTGTGGATGGAGATGGAGGCGTACCTGGGGGTAAGGCCACAGTTGGTGGGGGAGGTCAGCGGGCTAGTGCGGCTGCTGGGTGGGCGTGGAGGTGTCCGGCCGGCCGCCATGCTGGGAGACGCCTGCAGGTGGAGAAAACACCGGCTTTACCCTCCAGCTTGGGATTCTTCCTGCAGAGCTCCTCTAAATTCACCATCACTCAGAAAATTTCCGGTCAAAATGTCCATTTAATGAGATTAAAAGTGAAAGTTTGGCCTTTTTAATGATGCTGCTCCTTATGGCCCTCGGGGTCAGTAAAGCGTTGGATGAAATCGGTGATCAGATGTCCTACGTGCTGCGGATTTAGCTAAATGTCTTGTTATAGCAGGATTTAAGTTTTATTTTGGTCTCGGTCTAACATGAAAACCTGGAATTTGTGTGACATGTACGACCACAGGGAGGAACTTTACCTCCAACACAGTCCCGGCCTGTCAAGACCTGGACCTCACTGGACCTCTTCAGGTCTGCTGCGGGACAGTTTGGTCTGCATGGATTAGACCTGGTGGTCCAGCACATGTCCCCCTCCCTGACACGGCTAATTGACCAGATCTCTGATTCTGGACAATTTAGACATTAAGACATGGATGGATCCTTCCGCTCAACCAGGATCTAACGGAGGTTTTAGTCCTGGTCCTGAAGCACAGAGAGGAACTGTTTATAGAACTAAAATCAGTCTCTTTTAATCCATCCAGATGGATCCAGAACCTCTGAGGTATTTTTTATTTTATTTTATGTCTCGTGTTAAAAATATAACAAAGGCAGGTTCCTTTTTCTCAGGAATGTTTCCGGAGTGCTACTCCTGTCAGGATAATGCAGAGACCCTGATCCAGGCTTTTATCACCTGTAGAACAGGTTACTGTAAAGCTCTTCTTCCTCGTCTTCCTAAAAGACTTTAACTCTGCTGCAGCTTTTACTGAACTCAGCTGCTCGTCTGCTGATGAAGAGCAGAAAGAGAGCTCATTGGCTTCCTGTGAGCCTTCCAGATGATGTTAAAATACTTTTATTAGTTTTTTAAGGTGAGTATTTATCTAACTTGCTGTTGGTTGATGGGCCTACCAGGCCCTCAGGGCGTCCGGACTGGTCTCTTCTTTATTCCTGGGTGGGGACAGAAACATGTGGGAGCATCTTTGAGTTTTATGGTCCTCACCTGTGGACCAGCCTTCTAGACCACCTGAGAGCAGCTGGCACGTTTAAAGTTAACTTCTAGTAAAAGCCTTTAATTGTAGTTTTCATAGTGTTTTATCTACGTTAAGGTTTTTATTATTACTCTGAGTTTTTACCAGTTTATCAGTATTTACTTTTTCACCACAACCAGACTTCTCACATTTTTAAATAATTAGTTGTACAGATTCCATTTTAATGGTCTTTTATACCAACTTTTCCTTCTATTCTTCTAGTTTCGCATTATTTTATTTACTTATTTTATATCAGTTTCATTATTATTTTATTTATTTTTTCTTCTTTGGTTTGTTGATTCCATGACAACCTGTACTTCAGGAACATTTATGGTAGTTGTCTGAAGCTGGATTTAGGTCAGCATTAGGCGTCACATCGGTCCACTGAGGCTTGATGAGCACCACTTCCAGACCCGACATGCACCTCTGCTACGCAGCACCGTTATGTGTAAGTACCTAACGCCAGCGCTACCGTGCGTTAACGCCAGCGCTAACGCCAGCGCTTCCGTGCGTTAACGCCAGCGCTAACGCCAGCGCTTCCGTGCGTTAACGCCAGCGCTACCGTGCGTTAACGCCAGCGCTACCGTGCGTTAACGCCAACGTTACCGTGCGTTAACGCCAGCGCTACCGTACGTTAACGCCAGCGCTACCGTACTCAGACTCTGGGTGACTAAACATTATGATCACATGTAAATACGGTTCCTACAGGTTTTTACAAGTTTTCCCTGTGGGAAGCCTGGAATAAAAAGTCAATATGGCTGCTGTAACCTGCAGACACGTGGAACATGGCCACAACCAGCTGATGGAGATGAGGACAAGCTGTATAAATGTGTGTTACCACGTTGATGGCGCTGTTGGCGCTAGCATTCCTCAGGTGGTTGTGAAGCAGCTTGGTGGTCCCGTCCTGGAAGGTTTTGGGCAGAGCGCCTAGCAGCATGGTGAACTCTGGAGTGTTGAGCTCAAAGAGGGCGATCAGAACCACCTGGGCCGCCTGCACACACACACACACACACACACACACACACACCAGTTAACTGATAACACACCTGTATCAGGTGTCTGCCATCACCTCCACTAGAGATGGTAAAGTTAGAAAGTTGACCTGCTGTAGTCAGACTGAGCTGGAAGTAAAAACAGGCTGTTAGAGGTTACGTTAACAAGCGCTACATGCAGTTCAACCCAGCAGCAGATTCCTCTCCATCTTTTCCTCATGCAGAAGCTGCTGAACAGGAGGCGTCACCATTAGTAACCAGAACCAGATCACACTGCTGTTAGCACTCAGCCGCCCTCACAGAATCCTCTGCTTGTTATCTGAGCTGCTCATGCTCTTCGGTGGGACTCTACCTGCTTGCACCTCTCCTCCAGGTTGCCCTCCCCAGGCAGAGAGGCCACTGTGCCGGCTCGGCCTGACAGGTCCTCCCCTGCCCAGTTGTGCAGAGTCTGGGTTTGTGGTGGACAGAATCATGACGTGAAAAGAAAAAAAAAAAGACAAGGAAATATGAACCGAAAAGAGAGGGGACCTCCTACCTTCCGGACGTCAGAGCTTTTGGGTTCGGTGGTCCAGGTGATGATGCGTGAGACGGCCAGGCGTGTCTCGCTGGAGTTGACGAAATCGGCCGGGTCCATCTGGCGGGCCAGAGCCTCGATGTAGCGCAGGATGGCCACCTTCACCTTCAGGTTGGGCGTCTGCGTCTGATCCACGATGAAGCGCATCAGGATGTTGAACTGTTGCTCGTATGAGAAGGACTCTCTGCAGGGAGATGGAGCTTTAATCCTGATTAAATGTTCCAGAGGATCCAGATCTTAGAGTCTAGATCTGAACACTTCCATCAGTCCAGTTTCTGAAGCCACATGTTAATGTAACTCTGCTCCAAACCCTACTGTTTTTTTAATCATACTGAATCAAACATTTGACCCTAATGCATCAAAATAAATCATCAAACCATATTAAAACGTGTTATATTGTATCAAGCTGAATATGTATTGTATTAAGTGGAATGGAATCAAACTATTCTCTAATCTCCATCACAGCGAATCATAAAGGGAGGCTGTAACATCTGCCCCAATAGTGGCTTAAAACCAGGTAAATACATCTGGATATGATGTGTACCGTATTTTTTAGACTATAAGTCGCTCTTTTTTCCATAGTTTGGCTGGTCCTGCGACTTATAGTCAGGTGTGACTTATATACCGCATATAATTTAACATGTTTTTAAATGTTAAATCATCCGACTGACATGAACCACGGAGTAAACATTACCGTCTACAGCGCTGTAGGCTTGTGATAACTACGGTATTTGCTGCTCCTGTAACACTAAACAAATGAATCAAAACACAAAGACAACTGAGAAAGACTGAACACAAACAAAATGCCCCCAAGAAGAAACTCCTGCTCTGCAGGTAGTAAAATATGCAGCTGAAAACAGAAACCGAGCAGCAGTTGGTGGAGTTGTTCGGTGGTCCAGTGATGTGGAATGAGATGGGGAGCTTGGTGAACCTGCTAACTGGTCATTTGGTTGTTGGAGTCGCCGGCTTCTCATGCTAACTTAGCCTATTCAGCCTCCCAGGTACGCTATTTAGGCTGTTATGAAGCTGGATGTGTTCAGGGTTTCCTATTTAAACGATCACTGTCACAGCAAAATAAAAGCTGCCATGCTTTCAGAATTCTAATTATGTCTCAGATGTTACATATATAAATTATATTGTATGAATGGACCCACGTGAACATAAAGTCTATATTTGCACACATTTCCAGACCATAATAAATAAATGCAAATTTAATTTTGAAAAACGAACACTGGAGTCTCAACTTCCTGTTCGGTTCTACTGCTACTGCTGCTCGCTGGAGACGGTGACCGACAGTGTCCGAAATTAACTTTTTGACTCACCGGCCAAACATATTTTTTACTGGCCAGTTTATTAAATTATTTTTCACACACATACCTCTACACACATGTTATTTTCTATAATACTATGTAACATGTAACATTAACATTAAACAAAGGCAACAAGAAAAATGGTTTTATTTGATAAAATGTTAATGTCTGAATTCATCAACTAAAACCTGATCAGACTCGTCCCTCTCTGCTCTTCTTCTGGCCTCCTGTTCTTAACAGTCCTTGTGCCACAGCATTACAGCCTTGCTGGGATCACACGCCCTGATTTTTGCTTTTTATTTTATTGTTTAAAAAATAAACTTAACAAAAAATTGATAATAAACTAATTTAAAACTTATTGATCTGATTCATGACAAATCAGTAATACTGAATATAAACAGCTTATCAATAATCATAAAAGCTTATTTATTTTAATAATGAACTTAATAACTGATCAATACAACAATAATAAGTATCATTATTATTATTATATTGATTAGTTATTCGGTTGACAGCTGTTCTCTGACGGAGTCACGTCACGCCCGTTATGCAGCTCTCCTCACCCTTCAGGTTGAAAACAGCTAAGCTAACAGGCTAACATCACGTCCAACAGAGTGCTGCTGTGCTGACAGCGCGGCACGCGTATGTGTGTTACCGCCTACAGTCGTCGAGCGCGTATGTGTGTTACCGCCTACAGCCCGGCACGCGTATGTGTGTTACCGCCTACAGTCGTCGAGCGCAGGTGTGTTACCGCCTACAGTCGGCGCGTCCCTGGTTGGGGCTGTAAGCTGCTGATTTATCGTCCAGCTCACCGTGCTTTCTTCTGGAAAGCTGACCGGCTCCTGGTTAAAATCTCCACATATTTACCTACTTAATTAGCCTGAGCTAAACGGTAAACAGAACTGAAACCGTGCAGCGCGTTCTCGTGTCACGTGTGAGTGTTGCGTCAGTGCGTGTTTGTGTACGTGCGCGTCGTTCATACATACAGACAGCAGAGCAACATAAAGAAGAAATCCACCAAAAGGAAAACTGAAAAACATGACTAATTTGGTACAAACATTTACTCGCCATTTGGCAAATAGCCCTCTGAGATTTACTTGCAAATGAAAAATTTACTCGCATTTGGCGCCTGCGACTGTCGATTTCGGACCCTGGTGACCAAGTGGAGTAAAGCTTGTCACCTACTCCAAGAGGAGCACTAACTTTGTTCTTGTTCTCAAGGCCATTTAAAAAAGTTTGCTTTAGTATCTTCATCCTCCGCGAGAAGCTTCGTCTGCAACGGGGTGGGACAACTGCGGGGGGATGTCTGGGTCTTTATGTGCAGCACAACTGACCCGGTTCTTTCATATTTGACCTGAAACTTGGTCTGTGGCAGGGCGGGGTTGTGTAGCGGCGGTGTCGTTAAATGCACCTCAATCAGTTGTTCATTGAGTGAAATAAGGAGACTAGTTCTTCCTCACAGTTTAAAACATCCTGGAGGAAACCCGGGTGTTACGTTAACATACCGGACCTTGTTGTTCTGTGTGCTATCGTGTAGTTTAGGAACTTGCTTTTCCAGATTAACTCTTTGTTTCTTGGATTTTGTTAAATAAATTTCTAAATAAATCCAGAAGTCCAGAAAATACGGTAGTTTTTATTTCAGTATAACTGACACGCAGCAGCTACCTGGTGACATCCAGGGCCTTCTGGACTTTGGCCTGGACGGAGCCCAGCAGGTCGGCCCCCATCTTCTTCAGCAGCTGGGTGAGCAGGACGAAGAGCCAGTCCTGCAGGTCGTCCCTGTGCAGCACGATGAAGTCCACCAGTGTTTCCAGGAACATGCTGAAGACCTGGGACAGGAGTGGGGTGAAGAGGAGGTCATGACCTGTGTTTGAGGACAGCTGACGGTTGTCAGGGTGAGTTCACACTTACTCTCTGGTGTTTGTCCACAGCAGCGAGGAGCCATGCAACAAAGAACACACTCTGTTAGCTGTTAGTTCAGACACGTGGCCAGAGAAATCGCTCACAGTATAAGCAGCTGAGGAGTCCACGGAGAGTATGCTGAGTGGAACAAACACCTTCATGGAGCTAAGGAGAGTCTCACCTTGCTGTGGGGGTCTGCGAACATCCTGGTGAAGATCTCGCAGAGTCGCTTCAGCTCCACACGGCTGCGAGAGAAACCAGCAGCAGATAGAGTCTGTCAGAACCAGACTGATGTCACCGAGTCTGCTCTCTGACCTCCTGACCCACCTCAGCATCCTCTGGCTCTTCAGCAGGTTCTGCAGGCCCAGCAGACCCTCCTTCCTCTCGGACCAGTTGGCGCTGGCGCAGTGGTTCAGCACTTCCGCCACGTCCTCCGTCTGGCGCAGGAAGTGCGGCGCCACGCCGCCGTTACGTGAGCTGTACGATCGCTCCGAGCAGGCGCTTGAGGCGTCGCTGTTGGCGTCGTCATCAGAGTACATGCCCGGTGATTCGAAACGCCGTCTCACCGGGCGCCGCTGAGGGCAGAGAACGCAGGTTTAGAGAGAGAAAGGTGGGAGGAGTCAGGTCTACGTGGAGCATGCAGGTGACTGATGGCGAGATGGAGCAAGGTCATGTGATAAAACTGTCCTGCTACTCCTCCATCAGTGTTTTAAAGCTCATGCTCAGCATGCAGAGACAGACGAGGGGTTCTACCTTATTCCTTGAGTCCCCTAAGAGCTGAAAGTTTAAGTTCAGACAGAGAAAGAATTACTGCCCGAGCTCGGACATCAGCATCACTTCTTCTTCTCCTCATGATAAACAGGTAGAGGCGGATTCTTACCAAAGCGTCGGCGACAGCAGCCTCCACCTCGGTGCCGGTGTTCAGGATCCTCATGGCGTTGACGGAGGCAGAGATCCGAGCCTGGTGGGACAGCCGGTCTGAACGAGAAGACGGGGCCACATGAGGAGAGGAACATGTTCAGGGCCAAAGAGACGGTGAATGCAGCACGGAGCCCTGACGGAATTCAGTGATAGCTTTACTGAGCCATGCTGACGGTATCTACCAGCTGTGCCACTGGAACTGCACGAGATGAGCTGTTTGGGTCTTTGTCCAGGAAAATTACAGAACGGATTTACAGGGGCAGACAAAAGTTTGGGCACCCTGTCTCCAACTACTGATACGGTAAAATGAGCTCTGAAAGGACCCTGCGATGGATTGGGGTCCTGTCCAGGTGTACCTGCCTCTTGTCTGCTAACAGCTATACAAGCCTGCATGGTCAATATCTGTCTTGTAGACCCTTTTTGTAGCCAAGGGTCTTTCTGTTCCTGTGTGGAGAAATTCCTCAGCTCTGTGAAATTTCTTGGGCGTCTTGCATGCTCTAATCTTTGGAGCTAAAGACTTTAACCTCATCGGGCCACAAGGCTTGTCTCCTAAATGCATCTGGCTTGTTCACATGTTCATTTCCAAACTTCTGATGCTGACTTTTCTGGTGAGGATGCAGGAGAGGTTTTCTTCTACTGACTCTCCCATGAAGGTCATGCAAGGCTATCGCTGCTTAATGAGCCTATTAACTCCTCCTGAAGGTTGTTTAAAGTCAGACGAGGTTTTCTATTTCGAACAATCCAATGAGCAGTTCTCTCTGAAATCTTTGTTAGTCTTCCAGACGTTCTTTAGACATCCACCTTTCCTGTTACCTACCATTTCTTAATTACATGAGTCTTGTAGCCCTCTCCTGATTTGTGGGCCTCAACAATCTTTATTTTCAGAGTGGGAGATAACTGTTCAGAGGAACCTATGGTTGTGGATTGTTGGGACAGGATAAGAGCTTTGACACTTGCATCATCTGGATCTGCTGATGATGACTGAACAAGTCATAACGCTAGCGGACTAACTAAGATCTGAGAGCTCAAATCTCCCACACCATTGCAGGGTGCTGCTTTATGTTAAAAAGAGTGTATCGCCTTTGACTTTATGTCCTTTGGAGGTCATTTTGTCTCTTTAGCTTAGCTGTTAACTGTAAGAGAAGTTTTGAGCAGGGGTGCCCAAACCTTTGCATGCCACTGTAAACCAGACCCAATCCAAAGCAAGATGGCGGCAAAGTAAAACATTTCAGCCGCAAAGAAACAGAAAATTTAAAACCTGCAAATCTGACGTGTTGATTAAACATACAGATAAACATAAAATATGGGGAAAATAAGCAGCATACTGTCCTGGACTAGAAACAAAAATAACTTTTTTATGTCATATGTCTTCATAAAAACCAGGAAGATGCTTGGTATCCCCCCCTGCCGGTGAATTAGATGCACTGCTTCATGTGGGTCACGAGAGAGAAACGTCCATCTGCAGCTTCTGCTGATCCTGAACTCAGAAATATTTATCTGACGACGTTTCTCGCTCGGAGCACCATGCTGAGATAAACATGCATTCATGCTTCATGGGTCACCTGAGCAGCCCTCTGCAGAGGACAGGGCGCTGGTCGAACGGGACTGACGCCGGGTCGCTGGAGGATGCAAAAACCAGAAATAATTCTACCATTTTAACTGGGCTGCTTCAGGTCTGCTCGCTTCTTGTACCAGAAAAAAATTATTATTAGAAGAAAGCATGCAGAGAAACAGGTCTGAGAGCAGAGTTTCAAGCAGAAAGGGGAGGTGGGGGATGGGAAGGAGGGTGCTGTACTCACCCAGGGGGGAAAAACCTCTAGCGGGGCTGGTGTCACGGCTGCTCTCGCGACTGGTTTCACAGCTGCAGCCCTGACTCATGCTCGGTCGAGGGATTCGACTCCGGGCTGCAGAGGCCGGCCAGACAGACAGATGGACAGACGGACAGACAGCAGTGCAGGGAGAGTTTAGCTAGCAGCACAACTGAAGCTCTGCAAAGATGTTAGTGAGGCAGCAGAGAAATTAGAGACTCTGACGACTTTAGTAGGAGTAGTGGGAGTAGCATGAACATCACCGATAACCAGGAGTCTGGCCCATAAAGTCCAGCTGGTTTTCCATGATGGTACAGTGCCACGATTCATGGGGCTCAGGTTGTGAAAGAGTGGCTCAGGGAACAGGAAACTTCACACATGGATCGGCCACCACAGAGTCCAGACCTAAACCCCATGGAGACTCTGTGGGATGTGCTGGAGAAGGCTTTGCTCAGTGGTCAGACTCCATCATCAGAGCCAGACCTCAGAGAAAAATGAATGCAGCACTGGATGGAAATAAATTTGGTGACATTGTAGAAGCTTCTAGAGACGACGCCACAGAGACGCTGCTGTTGGGCCGCCTTCAGCTTTGAAGGAAATATTAGAGTTTGTGACTTTTGTTTTGGCCAAAATGAGTTTGAACTGTTTTTTAACAAAACATTAAAGCGAGAAACTTCTACAGACTCTTTACTTCCAAAACAATCCTCGTTAGACTTAGTAAAACATGTCAGAAGTAAAACCTTTAATGACACTGAATGCAGCATGGACCCCGAAGGGACAGTCTCCATCTGATTCAGTCATATTCGATCGCCCTCTTCACCGGGACTGCCTTCTAGTACAGGGTCGTCCTCTTCGTCCCCCAGGGTCGTCCCCCCACTGTTACACCAGCAGCAGCCTGAAGCGTTGCTACATGACTAAATGCAGTGAGGTGCTGCCGTGTGATTGGCTGGTTAGATATTAGCATAAACAGGAAGTAGAACAGGTGGAGCTGATAAAATGGACTGTGGGTGTAGATTAAACCATTTTTACATATTTTCCCAGCACATTTTCTTCAGATGTTTCTAAAATAGCATCTCATTTTTCTAACTGAATACATTACCTGCATTTTAACACTCATGGTTTTTCGATGTGATCGAGTTTCACTATGAACACAAAACCTCTGATCCATCTGATCCACGTCTGAATGACTCCTCTCCTCCTTACCCATGCCTGATCTGGTTGGACTGGTCTCACGGCTGCAGCCTTGGCTTCGATGTCCTCGAGGCTGGCTCTTGTCGTTCTGGCTGGAGGTGGCAGCGGCGCCCACGGTCGGCCTGGGGATCCGGCCATAGGTGGAGCTCAACAGCCGTCCTGGAGAACCCGACCGGCTGCCGGCTGAAACACAGAAGGAAACGCTGGCATCGAGGGTCTGAACAGATTCATGAGAAAAACTGATCAGTCTACTCACGCTGAGACTGAGAGACGACTTTCCCTCGGCTCCGACCCCGGCTGTCCGTGACCGAAGGACCGGTTCCTGAACTCGTCCTCCTGGTTCGCACTCGGCCTGCCGAAGCAACACAAGAAACAACAGAAGAAAAAACCATGAAGATGGAAACCAAGAAGAGGGAAACATCTCTCCATTACAGAGACTGAACATGAAGATAGTGACTGTAAGTTTGTTCAGGATGAATCAGAACATGTTCAGGCAGAAAAAACACGGATGACTCAAACGTGGATGTGATTTGAGGCTTTACTGTTTGTCTTCATCAGTTTACTTAAAAAACCAGACTTTCTTTCTTGTGAAACTGAAATATGAATACAGAAAAATGTTTTTATAGATAAAAAGGGTAAATTGCACTGTTAGCTTAAAATATAGAGCTACATGCTACATACAGTAAAACAGGACATTTAGCACTAGCTAAAAAGTATGAAATGAGCAAACAATACCCACAACTATAAACTGTACAAATGTATAAACCCACAAACAAAGCTTCTCTGGGGTTCAGTGATGGTGGATACACCAGATTAAAGGCGAAATAAGTAGCACTGACACCTAGTGTTTCAAATCAGAACTGCAGTCAAAAGAGAAAAACACGGAGAGCGTTCTTCCCCCTCGGAGTTTCTGCAGGTTGCCGGTTTGTGAGAGGACGATTCTTTTTTATAAAATCTATGAAGGACGGAGAAAATAGTGCCAGCAAACATCATGATGACGAGCGAAGATGATTTAAACACAGTAAGTTGCTATGCTTTGCAATGCTAGCGCTAATTTCGTGCGCTAATTTACGTTAGCATAAAACAGAGTGTAAACAAAAGCTACATTAATCAACAAATACCACACAGCAGCAGTTTTCCCTTAGTCTTACTAATAAATTAATTTGATGGTAATTTCATAAGTTTATAAGGACAAACACAGTATTCACTTGGCCCAAACATCATTACATTTGTTGTTGTAAACTAACAGGCCACCAATTTACTCCACTAATACATACAGTCACACAAATTCATTTAATGACTGCAGAGAAATAAATTAGACTAAAATCTTTGTAAATCAAGATAAACTTTTTGGTTAATTTAAGCAAAATTACGGTGTTTGCTTGTTGAGAAGAAACTTTGCCAGCTCTGCATCAGTCTTGAAATTAATCTGGTCTCTCTTCTCCACCTTTCAAAAGATTCTCCAATATTGATCCTCGTTTTATTCCGTTTCTGGTCTTTTGGTTTTTTAGCAGGATGCCGAGGCTTTTTAGGTTTTTCTGAAACTATTTCTGATCCGCTTCTTTGACTAGCTTCCATACCTGCACGCTGCTGCTCTTTTGCTGACATAAAACACCAAACGCTGCCTTGTTTTTTGGCAACCGTGGGAAGTCGCATATGATTGGATAAGGAACCAGGAAGTAGGAATGCGCTACACAGTGCGCTCAAGTTATTCCGTCACCTGACTCTTATTTTGAAAGGAGAAAAGCTTGACCAAACATTGTTGATGTAGGAGACAGATTGTTTATAGGGAAGGTTCCTTTTATCCCTCGCAACAAATGAAAACATTTTAAATTATTTTTACAGAAAAAATCCTAATTATTCAGCCTTTAAAGGAGAGATGCTCTGAGCACATTTTCATGTATGATAAAAAGATGGCCGGTCTGAGCTGTGACCTTGCCCACATGACTCCAACAACCAATAGAAAGTCAATAACTTTCAGAATGAAGGAACACCTTCCATCACACTCCCCGTCTAGTACTGAACACAATAGCATTATTAATTTCTAAACAAATCCAACAATCATAAGAAACAATGCAAGAAACTGTCCATGGCAGAAGCTTAGGCTGCTGATCCAGGTCAGGCCATCAGGTCCAGAGGTCAAAGACCAGGACCAGCTTTGTTCATGTAAAATGTGGACTTTTAAACAGAACTGTAAACATGTTATAACCTCTTGCTGGAGTCAGCTTTTCCCTTATTGTTTGTGTGATTTCTATCTTAGCTTTTAATCTGTGTGGACCAGGTTTTTTATATTGGCATCTATTCTTTCGTTTATTCTTCTTTTATGGTTTTTATGCTCTTATTTATGTCCTGGCCTTAGATGGGATGAGTAGCCATGTTTTGTGTTTGTGCATTTTGAACCCCCTCTCCAGCTAGTAAAAGATGGCCTCTCCTTTTTATTGCAAATCAAATCTACCTTCAGGTACCAGAAAAGTTACCTTGACCTTCCACAAACACGAAGAGGCTACAGGGTCTTCCCTGTCTTACCAAGGGAGGCGTAGGATCCGGGTGGGAGCGCCGAGGCTGAGCTGAATGGGGAGGACACGGCCGGCATCCTGGTGCGGGCGTTAGCGGTGGCCGCGGCGTTGACGTCCACGTCGCTACGGGAACGCTGAAGGGAGGCGGCCGCAGGGCTCCGCGAGGAGTGGGACACTTTGGCTGCAGGAGAAGATGACATTTTCCTGAGTTACACATGCTGTGATGGCCTGGCTTCACCTCCTTACATAATATCTGCTGACCAATCAGAGCTGGTCTGTCAGAGGTGCTAACAGGTGCTGCTCCCTGGACTAAATGATGTCAAGACAGCCAAACACTTCCAGGTCATCTGCTAGGTTTAGTACTGGCTTGTTTAAGGTCAGGAACTCAGAAAACAGGTCTGACACGGACCAGGAGCTGCTTTAATCAGAGCCGAGGACCGAGACTGACTCAGCACACTGCTGGACCACGTTTAATTTTTACCCCACTAGCTACAGCATTCTTCCTGGGGTTTGTCAACATTTTAAAATAATACAGTTATTAAAATAAGATGATACTGATGAAGGTAAATACTAATTATAATCTGGTACAGAAATATTAAAACAACAAAATGAAAACCAGAAAACAAAATGAGCCAAAAAAGGAAATAAAGTTCTCCATCCCAGCTTCAGAAGCAGTCTGCTGTCGTACAGAGAGAATACGTTCACTAGTCAGATCCCAGAACCAGTCAGATCCCAGAACTGGTCAGATCCCAGAACTGGTCAGATCCCAAAAACAGTCAGATCCCAGAACCAGTCAGATCCTAGAACCAGTCAGATCCCAGAACCAGTCAGATCCCAGAACCTCAGTCAGTTTCTACCTGCTTGTTTGGTTTTACGTTCTATGATTATCACTCATACTGATTTGTGTTTCTTGGTTAAGGGTTTGGTTTCCTTCTGCTGTATGATGTGCTGAGGGAAGGAGCTCCACTCCATCATGGCTCTTCTACCAGCATTAGACGCCACTGCTGGCCGTCTGCATGTCTGCTGATGTTTTTATGGTTGCTGGAACATAGCTCAGGAAGAGGAATGTGAACAGGTTTTATGTGGACATAAATAAGTCGGGGGATACTCACTTCTGCTGCCTCCAGCGCTGCTTTTCACAGACACAGGACGGCTGGAAACAGACAGAAAGCAACACTCAGACTAATCTGTACAATCAGTGGCGTTCATGGTGGAATAAACATCCATCCGTTAACTGGGAGACAGACGCTGGCTGAAGGAAGAGGTGGTGAATGAAGAGGGAGGAGAGAGAGGGATGGAGAAGGAGAAGAAAGAACCGGGTCTGAGTCAGTCTGGAGCAGGAGGAGGATGAAGATGGGGAGGAGTCTCACTTCAGGCTCTCCTGAGACGAGGAAGAGGAGCGATCGGAGGCCGGCAGTGACATCAGACTGTCTCCAGTCCTCAGGTGGGCCTGCAGAGCCTTCTGATAGGACAGCTCCAGACCCTGGAAGAGCTGCTCCGCCTCCCGGCTGAAGTGACCCTGGAAAGTCCAGTAACACCTGCAACAGCAAGAAAAGTGTGTCTTCCTCTCTGCAGCTTCACCTGTCCAGAAAGATCAGAGGCTGTCTGCTTACTTTCTGGCCACAGAGCGAGCCTCGGCATCGGCGTCGTGGACCCCTTTCTTTATGGTCTCCATCAGAACCGCTGCATGTCTGGGACAGGAGAAAAAACACACCTGCTGGGATCTTTACGTCTTATTTGTTTGGTGTAGCAGCTGTAGCTGCTCCTCCCTCTCTTCCACGACTCCGATTATTCGCTCTGTAAGCAGGGTTCATTCATTCAACATAAATAAATGTAAAATCCATCTAGATGTTAAATGGGTCGGAGTTCTGGGAACTTTCTCATACAGACATGTAAAACACAAAATGCTGCAAAACTGTTTCCACCTCCTGATTCAGCCGCTCCGTTAGCAGCAACGAGGTGAAGAAAGCTCCAGTCGAGCGCTGGACTAGGGATGGATTAAAATTGATTAGTCGATTATTGATGGCGCCATCATGATGTCAGTAATAATAAAATGAAAAAATACTTTATTTCCAAAGGTAAATAGTAAAATGTGTGAGGTGTTATCTGTGTGTGTGTTCCATAAACAGGTGTTTTTACATTGTTCTATATTTTACATTGTGTGAGCTCTACTGTTCAGGTAGAGAAAGTGGATCAGCGAGACGTCGGGCTGCTACACCAGATGAACTAAAACACCATGTTTAGCAACAACAAAACCAGTTATTTTGCCTTTTTTCTAGTCCTTTTGTTACTGAAACAGCATTTCTGAAGGTTTAGTAACCGTGTTGATCTGGTTTGCTGCCTCAACTATCAGTGAAAACTCTGATAGGAACAGCTGCTAAACTTTCTACCTCCACACCGAAGTGTGGGAGGTGGAGGACAGGTGATTCCTCCTGGGTGAAACAGCAGCTAACTTCAGGGCTAGCTCCCTTCATTTCACCCAGCAGCAGCTAGCTTTAGGGTTAGATTGCTTCACTTCACCCAGCAGCAGCTAGCTTTAGGGTTAGATTGCTTCACTTCACCCAGCAGCAGCTAGCTTCAGAGTTAGATTGCTTCACTTTACCCAGCAGCAGCTAGCTTAAGTTAGCTTCAGGGTTAGCTCCCTGCACTTCACCCAGCAGCAGCTAGCTTTAGGGTTAGATTGCTTCACTTCACCCAACAGCAGCCATCAGCAGGGTTAGCCCCCTTCACTTCAACTAGCAGCAGCTAGCTTCAGGGTTAGCTCCCTTCACTTTAGCCATCAGCAGCTAGAATCAGCTAGCTTCAGAGTTAGCTGCCTTTACTTCACCCAGCAGCAGCTAGCTTCAGGTAGCTAGCAGAGCGGTGTGGTGTTTATTGCTAAAGCTGGTAGAAAAACATTCACCACTAAACAGGAAGTTCCTCACAGCTAACTTTTTCTGCTCCGATGCCCCTGCTCTGATTCAGACTTGAGCTCTCTCTCTCTCTCTCTCTAACTCGACCTTAAAGGGCCCATGCTGTTCTTTAACACAGCTTTGAAAAAACCGACGTGCCTCTGCAAATTGACACAAAACTCTCATGTAACCTGAATGATGATGCGATGTGACTACACTTAAACAGTAATCTACATGTTTTTGGTGGTCCATGTTTGGAAACACTGGATCAAACATATCTTTATTAACACTCTGTTTCTGACAAACATTGTAAAAGCAAGAAGAAATTAAAGCTGCAAGCAGCGTTGGAGGCCCTCGCACCTCTGGCGCCGCTCTGGCCTATTGCACCGCCCTATCAGCCAGCAACCTCTCTCCTACAGCACGGCTCCTCTCGCTGCAGTCGTATGCCCATTCTTCCAGAGTTTATCTCCATCAAGAGGTGATTTTCCTCATGAGAGGATCAACTTGCACCTCAGCCTGACCAGTGATGACATCTGAAGCATTCGTGACCTTGTTTCTTACAAACTGTGTTGAATTCCCAAAAACCGGAGCATGATTTCATCAAGAGGAAAATTCCACGTGGCCACTAGGTGGCGCTGTAGTTATTTTCATGTAGAACCATGTTCAGGTTGGAACTCTAATGAGAACAGGAAAATATCAGCTCAGTTGCTCAACTGACAGCAGGGTTAGAGCCACTTCCTGTTTCATGGCGAATGATTTAACCATCACAGGAAGCCATTTTAATCA
>JBAGKM010000028.1:1514764-1524787 GCA_037177155.1 Melanotaenia catherinae | reverse complement strand
CAGTTGTCATGAAGGTAAACTTGACCTATTAATTCTAAAATGGATTTTTGTACCAGGCTTTAAACATGTTTATTTCTACTGTGAAGTTGGTCTTTTTAACATGGGAGTCGATGGGGATTTGCTCTGTTTTGGACGAGTTGACGAGGGAGGAACTGCAATTTTTTGCACTTCCACATGGGCTTCACTTTTTACCGCCGGAGGCTGCCGCTTCAGCTGGATGGACGGTATCGGTCTCCAGGGAGAGATAACTATGGAAGAACGGAGGAAAGCCTGTAAGGTAGCCCAAACAGACCAGCCAACACGTCTAAAAATGCTGCAGTTTAATTGACTATTGAGAGTAAATATTAGAGCAGAAAAACAACTTCAACCTGCACATCCCAGATCTCTGTAACAGATGCTGAGAAGATCAGGCTATCTGGGAAGAAGTCTGAGATATGTTTACTACGGGAAAAAAATTACAAACGCTCTAAAAGATTAGACATTTTTTAGAGTGTGTGGCCATTTTATTAAGTAAATCAAAAACAAAGATTTGAGGTATGTGCTGGGGGAACCTGGGATCATAGCTTTCCCTGTTCAGCTCCACAGTCATACGCTGCTCACCATCATCTACCATGATGTTTGTCCGTTTTATGTTTTCACTTTGTATATATATTCTGAAAAAATGTCACTAAACATGTTACTGAAAAAAAAAATAAATTAAAAATTGCAGCTGTTAGAGAAAACTTTGATTCTGTAGAATTATAATATTTATTATTATTATTATTATTATTATTAGTGTTAGAATTATTATCATTATGTAAATGGCCTAGATCTTATAATGAAAAATGTAAATATAGAAATTTAGAACAGTTAATAGAAAAGGATTCTGAAAGAATGATAAAATATCTCTTAAAGAAATCATTAAATAAAACCATTAATAAAGAACTCCCCAAATTAAATTAAATTAAATTAAATTAGCCTCTCACCTTCTGACAGCCACAGATTTGGAGGTACAGTTGCTGGTGATGATGGGGATGAGGCGTGGGTAGTGGGTGTGCTGCAAAACAAAGCAAATAGCCTTTAAAAACCTCCTTAATGTGGCTCATTTCACATTTACTGCAAATAAAAGATGCAAGTTGCTCCATCTGCAGTACCACTGATGACCACCAGGAGACACTACAACGTGCATTCAATAATTCCATCACTACATAAATCTTTAGAGTTAAAATTTTCTTTCTGAGTGGAATTGCTGACTTTTGTCCCCCTCAGTCTTTTCTATGATGCTGATGTTGTGTCACAGTAAATCTGTTGCCTCTGACGACGGCGGCCATCTTTTCTCTCAGAGATGAGCTGTTCAGATTAAAATGAAAAGTGTGACTGTTGCTACGTCCGGCTAACGTCCCTGACTCATGCAGTCATAGTGGCCCATAAAAAGTCATTCGTTCTCGCTCAGCTGTCAGTATTGGTGATCGTCATGGTAACGGCTGCAGCAGGAAGGTTTGACTGCAACGTACTCTCAGGATGAGGCGGATGGCGGCTATGCCGGATGTGGCCATGACTTTGGCACTGTTGGGGACCAGGTTGAGGAGGGTGGGCATGATGGCTTCCGCGGCGTGGTCAAACCGGCCGGCGAGCACCGACGACAGGTGGCTGCAGACAGACAGCAGATTTTAGTAACAAAAGTACAGAAGAGAGGAGTTGTTCATCTGTTGGTTGGATGTTCATCGCCTCTCTACTGGTGAACCCCAAGGCTCTGTACTGGGACACAAGCCACTTCCTTTGGCCCAGACATCTGCTCACATGGCTCCTCATGTCTCTGCTATGCGGACCATGTTCATGTATTACTGATGTGGATCTTATTTCTAACTAAAATCCCAAACAATAGTCATCATTTAACACTTTCAAAGTTAAAAAAAGCTGTTAAAAAACACTTATCTAGTCCTGACTCTTCTATATCCTGGTTCCACTCGGATGATGACTCGTCCTGGATCTCTGGTCTCTGACAAACACCACCTTCCTGGCCAATGGCTCCATCCAACACTAAATCTACATTCAACAGCTCTTCAGCTGTGTCTACAGCTAACGTAGTTAGACTGGTTGCTGGGTGGTGCTCTCTCTCCATCTTTACATCAGATTAACCAGCCTCCAGCTCCTGGCTCAGACCCTAGTCTGTCCTACAGACGTCCACAACCTGACAAAGTGTCTGCTGTTCCATCAGCCAAGGAGGTCACGTGACTCTCCACTCCTTATTGATTCCGTATTGACCTCCTCTGGCTGCCTCCCTTTCCTCTCAGGAACGCCTGGTTCCATCAGGCTCAGTCCAGCCTGGTCTCGTTTTTTACTTCATGACCAGAACAGAATGACAACTTATTTATTTACTGTAATTAGTGACAGAACTGAGCCGGTTAATCTGGAATTGATATGGAACTGGTCTTCAGCCACGTTTTAAGGTTCAGTTCTGGTGCCATTCTGAAGTAAATGGTAACCTGGTTCCTACAACTAACCAGATGCCAGCGGAACCATTTGTTTCCGTTTTATTCCTTTTTATTTTATTCAGGAACTTGGTGAAAATTAAGTTCTGGTTCCATTTTAGAGCCAGTTTGTCTCAGATCTTTCCATCTGAGAGACTCTGCCTCTTTGAAATGCTCCTTTTATACCAGTCATGTTACTGACCTGCTGCCAGTTAACCTGGTTAGTTGTCAAGATTCACTATCAGCTTATTTTCCATCAGATGTTAAAATGTCTCAGTTTTCTGGTTTAGCTCAGCACAGATAAAATCCTGATGCTCTAAGTGGAAAGTGCTCCTTACAGTGAGAACAAATGAACATGTTTGCGTGTATTTGTCTGTAAGCGTGCCCATTGGCTGCCCTCATCTGTCTATCACTGAGTTCTTTCTGGAAGGGGCGTGGCCAGCAGCAGCTGTAAGCGCTGGAACAGGACGGGGGTTTCTATTGGCTGTTTCCACTGCCTCACCCCAGAGTGATGCAGGCCTCGCGCACCACCTGAGACCGCAGATCCTTTGCGGACAGCTTGAACGCCGCCTCCATGAGCCGCAACTGCTGCAGGAAACTGTCGAACTCTGCGGCGCCGGCCAGAAGCAGCGAGCGCACCTTCTTCAGCTGGAGAGGAGAGCAAGCAGAGATTAATGGAGCCCAGAGATGTTCAGATGACAAGAGGAGGAGAGGAAGGCTTACAGCCGCCACTCTGAGCTCCCAGTCCCGCTTGTCGTCCGCCAGCACGTCTCGAATCTTCGTCATGGCCTCCTCCACCTCCCTGTTGGAGTAGATCTGATGGAGGAGAAAGCTTTCAGATGATGGAGACTGCTGCATAGAAACTCTGGAATAAACTGGTTCCTACCTGCACTGTGGGAACATCCTGAAAAGCCTGGATGAAGTCCTCCTCATCCACCGCTCCAGCTCCTGACCCGTCCCGCCCCGCAGACTTGCTGCTGGAGCCGGAGGCGGGCCGTCTGAAGGAACCCATGCTCACCGCCTTCTTCCCAGACAGCAAGGCTCCTTTGGATGAGGATGAGGAGCGGCCACCGTCCACCGACTCATCGTCCTCAAAGTTTTTATCTGGAAGAGAAATTAGAGACACTGCTGGTCACATGACCTGAACAACAAGTCCTCAGAGCGGTGACGCCACCGCTTCGGGTCCCAGCAGGCGGATTTTGACATTCCTGACGTTTAGCTGACATATCTCTCATTCCTGAAACAATGATGTGCTCATGAAGATGCCACTGAAACAATTAGCCCTGTGTTGTAGCGAGAAGGCGGAGCCACACATGCTCAGTGAGTTCTACTCCTGGCTTCCAATGTGAAGCTGTAGAACAGCCAGAAAGGTGGTGGCTTTGGGTCTGAGCTGCAGCCACCTTCCTGCAGGGTCATGCAGAGGAAAGCTGCTTGGATTCCCTGAACTCTAAAACCTTCATTCTCAGTGTTTTTGTTTTCTAGCCAATCCTGAGATGTTTCACACTTGTGTCATCTTCATTTATTCTTCACCACTAACACTAATACGGATATTTAACCTGAAAGCGTTCCAGCAGACCTGACCTGCAGAGATATACTCCAAGAGAGTTAACCCTTTGTTGGACATGTCATTGAACATACAAAATGCTTCTGCATGCCAGTTCATGAAATCATAGAACTACACTAAGCTCCAAAGGTCAAAGGTCAAGCTCCATCCCAGCTCCTTCACTGAGATCGCTCTCCAACATAAAAAAGAAAACTCTTAGTACAGACCACTTACTTCTGTATGACTTTGGTTATTTTAGAAAAAAAGTTTTAAAGTGTTGTAATATCGTCCAACATTATAACAGGTTTTTCTTGGCTCTAGTGGCCTTTATTTGAATAGTAGCTGGACAGGAAAGCTGGGTTGGAGAAGGCAGGAATTAAAGTTAACAGACGTTACGAGACGTTGTGGAGATAAACATGAGACGGCAGAGCAGCCAGAAGGTTCAGGAAGATCTCACAACTTCAACCAGTTAGAATATCGTCACAGAGATGCAGAAAATCCGGCAGGAACAACCACCTGGATGTTTGGTACGATCAGTCGTAGCATCTGGACCCACAGCTCTACGACTCTCTGAAGGTAAACAGTTGACCCAACTCATGTTAAAGCTGGTGTTAGTTAACCATAAACTATCAATCTGCTCGGTACCTACAGGTGGAAACAAAGGCATCCTCTCACACATCCTACCTGTTTTCATTCAGGGGATTTATCCCGAGTTCAACCCAGCGTACACGGAGCAGAGAAAACTGAAACTGAACCATCTGGAACAGAACTCACTGGCCCAGATGCTGGTTTTAGTTCAGCTTTCAGCACTAGAATCTGGCAGCATCTGATAACAAACTGGGCCCACTGGGACTGAACATCCCCCCCTCTTAAGAATGGGATCCTGGACTTTGTGACCTGGCCTCAGTTTGTAAGGTCAGACACCATCACAGTGAACACCAGCTCTCCGCACAGGTTCGTTCTCAGCCTTCTGTTCCAAAAGTACAGTACACATCACATCATCAACCACACAACGGTGCTGGGTCTGGTCCAGGGTCTGGTCCAGGATGGCGAGGAGAGGCCCTGCAGGGAGGTCAAATTGATGCAGTAACAACAACCTGATTCTGGATGTGGACAAGACCAAGAACTGGTGACTGACTTCAGGACACCCCGATTCACATCAGGTGTGCTGTTGTGGAGATTGTTCCACACTCTAGCTTCCTCAGAGTTCACGTATACAATAACCTCACCTGTGCCTCATTTCTAAAGCCGCCGTAGGTACAGAAACCGGCGTGCGCCAGTTCTAGTGATCTTCTGGGATTTTTAAGAACCAAACTTGGTGGGAGAATGTCCCTACCTCCACAGCTAGCCCTGCCGTACACACAAAACCTGGAGAAACGGGAAACTGCAAGTGAAAACAAGGACATGTTCAAGTTTTTGAGACTAAATATGTGATCCGGTTTAATCCAAACAGAGGAAAGACTTTGTTGGAGCATCTGTTGAACCACATTATTAGCAACAGTTTATCTCCTAACCCAGCAGAGGGCGCTCTAACATCTGCACCTTTATGTCTCTACAGCACCCTCTATCAGAGAAAACAACTCAGAAAGCTTTAGATCCCTAGAATATGTACAATATAAACATAAAACTTATGGAGTATTGAAAGTCTAAAAATTCAGATCTTTTTCTTTTTCCTGAAACTGGTTTGGGGTTCGTGTTGCTAAATGAACAGACAAAAACACTGAAACAAAACACTTAAATATTCTAAAAAGAAATATTAAATAGTTAAGTTATTTAAACTATATATCAAGATTTTGTCTGTTTCTGAAGCTGTGTCTATGTACAGGGTGCAGGTTTATTGTGTAAGTACTGTATGTTCAGTAAGCATCTCCCTCACCTGCTCCTCTGAGAATTTCCTCATCGACTCCAAATATGCTGGAAGCCCCGCTGAGACTTCTCTAACCTACACTGCAGAATAAAATATTCTCTGTCTGATAACCACCGCTGAACGCTCCGACTCCTGCGACTTCTTGGTGCCACCGTGTGTTTATATTGCCGCCGTGCACCGTACATAGCGTTACATGATAGCGTCATCGACTCGTAACGATGTGACGACTTGAAAGCTTTTAATGGTTGGGTCCCTCCAGGATTACCATAGAGTAGACAGACAGATGCCCATGGGGAACAGTGGTGGTACCACTGCATGGAGGAGCTGGTGTAGTAAACCAGTTAGCTGAACCCAGTAAGCTCAGTTACATCATAATTCATCCCAGGTCATAATGAGTTTAATAACGCTAAAAACAAAGTGAGGAACAAGTCAGCCAACAATTAAAACCTCAACCTCACGGCGTCTGTGACACAGACCATCACATCAAAAATCACATGACTTAGGTATCCCTTTAGCAGATGGACTTCAGTAAGCTGCAACTGAACCACATTGTACCACGATTCTTTCATTAGGAGCTGAAACACAAGAGTCTGTAGCGATCAGAGTCCACTACTCACAAGTGGGACGACAGTCAGCCATCTTTGTTTTATTCATCGGCTCCACTGGCAGCACATCTCAGGTCTGATTAGAAAACATGGATGCTCATTTATGTTGCTCCTTCCTGTTCAGTGCAGTGATGAGCAGCAACAGCATTGTCTCTACAGCAAGACTTCCAATCACCTGCCCAAACAAGCCTTCATCTGGATGAGGCCAAGATACAGTCCAAGTCACTGCAGTCCAGTAACAGGATCCTATCAGTCCATTAGGAACAACTCTGTTCATGTAAACCCGTTCCCAAAAATATCTATCTGGCTAAGGATCCTGAGCTGCACAAAGAGACAGTGGAGAAGAAAACCTCAATCAGAACCAGAACCAGGAAGGACTTCCATCTGGGATGACGTTGATGGAAAACACCTTTGGTGAGACAGAGTGAAATAATAACAGACTGCAGAAACAGCAAAGAGAATAAAACAGTGGATGAAGGGTTTTTACTTCAGTTTCAATGCTGATGATAAACGTGTCCTGCTGAACCATTTATAGGTTAGGGTGGACTACAGTAGGAAAAAAGGGCAAGGGTTATGGGTTAGGGTGGACCACAGTAGGCTAAAAGGCTAGGGTTATGGGTCAGGGTGGACAGCAGTAGGCTAAAAGGCTAGGGGTTATGGGTTTGTGTGCACGTTTATGCTGTGTGTGTGTATATGTGCCAGGATGAGTGGGTGTGTGCAAGGATATAGGTGTGCATGTGGAGTGGGGAGGGATCGCATCCACCTGGGCGGGCCTGGGGGTGGTGTGCCGTGGGTCTGGGCTCTCCCGCTGTCATCCTCCCCCCAGGCATGTGGTGGGTGCCTTCTGGGGTTGGTGGCGGAAAACAAAACTAAACTAAAAGTTTGTTTCTCTGAGATTATTGCTGATAAAAACAAGGTATTCAAACCAATTTAATCACCTTAATTATCTGTTTTCTGGTGATGGAACTGGTATCACTGGTGGAGCTGGGAGTTTGTGTTTGGGACATGTTTGTCCCCGGATCAGCTGTTTCAGATGTTCTGTCCTCTCCTGCAGCCAGATGTTCTCCTCCCTGTCGTAAAGGAGCTGTGTGTCGGTATGCCAACACCTGTGTGTGCAGACGAGGTTACCGTGGTGACAGATGCCAGTTCTCCACGGCTACCCCCTCACCCCCACCTGGCACCAACACCTCCACCAGAAGCAGCAGGCTGCCTGTCCCGTCTGGAGCTGGACCAGAAGCTTCAGATCTGGATCCGTCTCCTGCTCATGAGGACGGTTTGGCAGTTTTACACATAAAGCAGGAGAACCGAGTCTCCTCGGGAAGTCTGAGCTTGATCCGGGCAGATCCAGAGCCAGTTCTTCTGGAGTCTAGTCCAGGAACTCAAGCAGAGGAAACCCTGGAGCTGAAGTCTAGTCCAGGGCTGAAGGAGGACGGAGATCTGACAGGAGGGAAGAAGAGGCTGCTGAAGCAGATGCCAAGGTAACAAACTAGACTCCTTGTGACCTCTGACCTCGCCTCTTTCCCCAAGTTCCTGATCCTGATTCCTTCTCCTTTATTTACTTGTCTCCTCTCCATCTCTGCTCCATTCGTTTGTCTCCTCTAACCTCCTCATCTCATCTTTTTAAATCCTTTTATTCTCTCCTTCCACTCATCTCCTACCCTTCTCTCTCTTTATGGATGGACGGACTTTATTAATCCTGAGAGAGGCAGTACTGTTGTCCAACAGCTCACCTTAAAAAGACGAAAAAAGATAAGTAGATAAAAACTTACTAAAATTAGTGCAAACAGAAAATAACTGGATGAATGAAATAAAAAGCAGTGCAGCCAACAAGTCAGATAAAAACACGCAGAGGGATTAAACGTTGCTGCTGGCTGATGGCAGCAGGGCCAAACCGAAGCCTCTCTGTCCAACACGCCTCACACCCACCACGGAAGAAGCCTTTTTCACCAGCGAGTCCAGCCTCCTTTGGTCCTTTTCTATGATGCAGCAGTGTAGCAGAGTGAGCTCGCCACCACAGACTGGTAGAAGACGTGGAGCAGGCAGGTACACCTGGACAGGTCGCCAGTCCCTCCCAGGTCCAACACTGAGAGACAAACGCTCACGCTCACTGCTAAGGAGGATTTAGTGACCAGTTAACCTTACATGCATGATTTTGGAAGGTGGGAGGAAGCCGGAGAACCCATGCAAACCCTGTCCTGCGAAAATCCAGGACCAACTCCTTCATCTCCACATTGTTCAGGAGCAGAGTTCCTGTCTGGACGCATCTTTCAGCCCATCCCTGATACGTGCCGCTATCGCTGCATCGTCCGAATATTTCTGCAGGTCTCAGAGTTGTCTGCTGAACGTGAACAGGAAGGCAGGCAGAACAGATCCAGCTGATGACGGAGGGATGTGCTGCCCTCCGTCCAGGTGGGACCTCAGGTAGGGACGGTCTGGTGGTGCTTTCCATCAACCAGGTGGGAATCAGCAGCGTGTTGCAGGTAGAGGACACGTCTGTAATCATTCAGCTCGCCTGGACATCCAGGCTTGGGCACCAGAAGAAGGGAATTCATAGTTAAGCCTCCTCTTTTATCCTTGTTTCCTTTCCTTATACCCTTATCTCCTCATGTCTACCCCCCTCACCTCCTTCCTTTCTTTCTCGTTATTTCCTTTTCTCTTCTTCTCTGCTTTATCTTCGTTTCAAATAATTTTCTCCTTATCTGTACCTTCCCTTGTATCTCCTTTTCTTGTCTCTCATGTCCTTCCTTTGTCTCCTGTCCTCTCTCCTTTTTCTCCTTCGTGTCCTTTCCTCAGATGCTCCTCTTCTTCTCTGCTTGAATTCATTTGACCCTCCTCGTGTCCTTGTCCATCCTCTCTAGTCTTTTATCTTCTCGTCTTTAAGTCCTCCCATCCTCACCAGGTCTCATCCCTCCTTGTTTCCTCATCTCCTTTCAGTCATCTTGTTTTTCATGTCCTGGACCTGGTTTCACTCGTCCTGACATCAGGTGTTGAACCTCTTTGTCCAACCAGCAGGTGGCGCTGTGATCCTACTGTAAACGCCTCCTACACCTCGCGGCCTTTACTTTCTAGTTTACAGCTTCTATAATCAGACAGAAACTCATCGGTCCTGCAGCTCTGCTCGTGGTTCCTTGAAGCACCAGAGAAGAAAGACCTGATTGTTTCTGAAAGACCCAAATAAGTCGGCTGAGGAGGATTTTCATGTCGGTGTCTCGGAGTCGGATCTGCAGCTGCGTTAAACCAGAATCCAACCTGATCCTGAGTCACCGGTCAGGGGTCATAGCCGGGGTCAGGACAGGCTGTGGGAAGACCAGGTTCTGGAGAATTCTGGGAGTCTAATCAGATTCCTCTTTAGGCTCAGTATCCAGATGTTTGATTTACTTTTCCTTTCAGTATTCCAGGAAACAGAATTCCAACATAAATCTAAATCCTGTATCAGATGTAAAATGAATGTATGAATAGATGTAGCAGCATAAAGACCAGAAGAAGAAGAAAGCAGAATTTATTACTAACAGAACTTTGTAGAAATAACACACAGACCAACAGTGACCAAACCTTTTC
>JBAGKM010000028.1:1500759-1514664 GCA_037177155.1 Melanotaenia catherinae | reverse complement strand
GGGTTATGGGTCAGGGTGGACAGCAGTAGGCTAAAAGGCTAGGGGTTATGGGTCAGGGTGGACAGCAGTAGGCTAAAAGGCTAGGGTTACGGGTCAGGATGGACAACGGTAGGCTAAAGGGCTAGGGTTATGGGTTAGAGTGGACTACAGTAGGCTAAAGGGCTAGGGTTATGGGTTAGAGTGGACTACAGTAGGCTAAAGGGTTCATATCCAACCAATTTTTATATTCTCCAAACAACCAGAGAGATCTACCAAATGGTCCATGCCGGTGATGTGCTGGCTCTGTTGGAATAAGATTTGTTCCAGGTACCAAAAATTTAATGAAAACTAAATGATCCAGTAGAAAACTGGGCATCAGGAGTCTGGAATACATCCATACAAAGTCCAGCAGACACAGCTTGACCTGGAATCTCCTTACACCCCCTTCCCTCCACCAACAGGTCTAAACAGAAAACAACGGAGATGTGACCCTGCTGCAGACTCGGTGTCCTGTTTCTGCAGCTTCCTGACAGACAACAAGGCTGCATCACATCCTGAACCCTGACCGACCCACGACACGGCTCAGAGCTGGCCAGGAAACCTTCAGCACCGCTTCCTGTCTGTCCTCTACCGTCCTGTCCACTAGAAGAAGACGAAGAAGAGGAAGAAGAGCAGCAGCAGCTTACAGGAGCAGATCCGCCTGCAGACCAGTTTCCTCAGCATGCTGGCAGACAGTTGGACAGATGGACAGTCAGAGGGTCCTCACATCATCCCACCGAGACCAGAGGGGAGAAGGAAACCCAGCCTCCCCCCTCCCCGTCAGCCAGCATGTGTTTTAATGTGATCTTCCTCCGTCTTCGTCCTCTGATTCAGTCCAGCAGGGAGGGAGGGAGGGAGTGGAAGATGGGATGGAGAGGAGGGCTGGAGGAGAGGAGGAAGAGGAAGAGGAGGGGGAAGAGGAGCAGGCCAATAAGAAGAGAAGGGAGGGACGAATCAGGGGACACACCACCAGCGATGGTGTGGAGGTGGAGCTGGGGGTGGAGTCAGAGATGAGGGGTGGGCTACAGCAATGACTCAGGAGAGGAAGAGGAGGGAGGAAGGAGCTCCTCTATGAGCTGCTGATGGCTGACAGGGTTCATGTCCGTCTCTACGCATGTAAATAGGTAGAATTATTAAAATAAATAAAGGAATGGAAGAATAAGAAAAAAAATTAAGAATAAAGTTTAAAATAAAGATGAATTTACATGGTAAATTAAATAAACCATGAATAAAAAGTATATGTAAAGGAAATTTACATATTTAAAATTTCGATTAAAAAATTAAAATAAATTTAAAATAAAATAAAATTAAAATTACAAAATAATGGAAATAATAATAATTGAAGAAAATGTTAAATCAATCATTTATTCTGATTTATAAAACTGCATATAATGAATATAATTTCTATCTATCCATCCATCCATCCATCTATCCCTCCATCCATCCATCCATTTTCCTCCGCTTATCCGGGGTTGGGTTGCGGGGGCAGCTGCCTAAGCAGGAAACCCAGACTTCCCTCTCTCTGGCCACATTCACCAGCTCGTCCGGGTAGATTCAGAGGCGTTCCCGGGCCAACCGAGAGATGTAGTCCCTCCAATGTGTCCAGGGTCTTTCCAGGGGTTTCCTCCCGGTGGGGAACACCTCACTAGGGAGGCGTCCGGGAGGCACTCTTACCAGATGTCCGAGCCACCTCATATGGCTCCTCTACTCTGAGCCCTACTCAGATGACCAAGCTTCTCACCTTATCTGCAGGGGAGGGCCCGGCCACCCTGCAGCAAAAATTCATTTCAGGTAAGGGGTAGGAGCATAGGTGGACCAGTATCTTCTCCTTTCAGCTCAGCTCCTTCTTCACCACGACAGACCAATGCAGAGTCCGAATCACTGCAGATACCGCACCGATCCGCCTGTACATCTCCTGCTCCATCTTTCCCTCACTCCTGAACAAGACCCCGAGATACTTGAACTCCTCCACTTTGGCAGGACCTCATCCCAACCCAGAGAAAATGCTCCTTTTTTCGGCTGAGGACCATGGTCTCAGATTTGGAGGTGCTGATTCTCATCCCAGCTGCTTCAAACTGGGCTGTGAATCCCTCCAGTGAGAGCTGAAGATCACGGCCCGATGAAGCCAACAGAACCACATCATCTGCAAAGAGCAGAGACCCAATCCTGAGGCCACCAAACCGGATCCCCTCAACACCTCGGCTGCACCTAGAAATTCTGTCCATAAAAGTTATGAACAGAATCTGTGACAAAGGACAGCCTTGGCAGAGTCCAACCCTCACTGAAAAAAAAATAAGTATGATCCCCTGTAGGTGGAGCACACCCTCTGATCCCTCTTGTTGAAGAGGGGGACCACCACCCTGGTCTGCCAGTCTAGGGGAACTCTACCCAATGTTCACACAATGACAATGAGTGTCATCCAACAAAGTCCTACAACATCCAGAGCCTTGAGAAACTTTGGGCGAACCTCAATCGCCCCTGGGGCCCTGCCACCAAGGAGCTTTTTAACCACCTCAGCGACCTCAGCCCCAGAAATAGGACAGCCCATGCTGGGTCCCCAGACTCTGCATCCTCGTCGGAAGATGTGTCGGTGGGATTGAGGAGGTCTTTGAAGTTTTCCCTCCACCGCCTCACAATGTTCCGAGTCGAGGTCAACAGCCCCCTGTCCCCACTGTACACAGTGTTGCTGGAGAACTGCTTTCCCCTCAAGAGTCACCAGATGATGGACCAGAATTTCCTCAAAGCCATCCGGAAGTCATTCTCCATGGCCTCTCCAAACTCGAGTTTTTGCCTTAGCGACCGCTGAAGCTACATTTCTCTAAGCTTGCCGATACTCATCAGTTATTTTTTTCTTTTGACCTCTAGGTTTGTTTCCCGTCATAACAACTACATATTTTACTGAAATACAACCACTAACAGTGTCAGCTATACCGCCCCCCACTGGCAGCTTTACACAGCTTGTAAATTCATTTAGAAGAAGTCACACTTGTTCTAGCAGCACCTGTTAATAAAACCACACACTACTTTATACACTCGAAATGCACTCATTGGAATGAGTATAATGAACTACATCTGGGAGACAAAGATCCAAAGATCTGCTTCAAATTAATGTCTTAACTGGATAAACACATAGAAACACGACAAATGCTCCAATGTGACTGTGTATTGTTAGGAGGACCAGATGGGCCTAGAAGAGCTGGTGGGAAGGCTGTCTGAACAGATCTTTCTCTATAGGCACCTGTATTACTCATCAAAACCTAATGAAGTCCAGTTACCGTAGCTCCAACTGTGAGAGGGGTTTAGTTAGAACTGCTGTTTGGCATGTGAACAGACCTTTAGGATTCATACCTTTGCTACTGAGTATCAAGTCTACTGATGAGTGGTAATCATGATGGACGAACTGGACGAAGTGGTTTGGACTAATTGTGCATCTCCTCTGGATGCCAGGTCAGGAGTTTTCCTCCTGACTGCATCTCAAAGTCTGCAAAACCTCAGAGCCTGATGGGGTCTGACAGCTGATTCCCCTGATGCAAATCCACAAAATGACCGAATCTAGTTTCACTACTTTCACTCTCATTCTCTTCAGTAATAATCATGCAACTATGGGTTAAAGTTAGCCTGGTAGAATGAGAAGTTTCAGGCTTTTTACATATGAATGAATGAACTGGGAAACACCCCACATCATCCACCTGAACAACTAAATGAGCTGCAACAACAGTGGGAGGGGTGTTCCCACAGAAAGATCAGGATTAAAGCCCATTCAGGTCCAGCCAGGAAAATCCACCAGTCTGAAGTTACAGAGTGTGACAGGTGGTGGGAAAATCTCTTCAAACAAAAAAACATAAAAGTAAAAACGGCTATCTTCATTTTAATAATAGATCATGGTGTCCTCTTCACATAAAAGCAACAAATCAAAATAGATGATTAACTTTAAACCCCTTTACAAACACTCAACACTTTCTGTCCCAACTTTAAGCTGAACGGCTTTATCTGCTTTTTCTCTGGTAACTCAAGATCTTCACAAAGATGACATGTTGCGTTCCCCAAGGCTCCATGTTGGGCCCCCTATTGTTCAGCATCTACATGCTCCCATCCAGCTCAGATCATGGAAACAAACCAAAACAAATACCTGGTCATAATTATGCTTACAACACTCAGATCTGTATTAGTGTCCCACCAGGGAACTCTAGTCCCAGATAAAACGTCACTTTGTGTCTTGGATGCTCCAGAATGTTCTGTAGCTAAATAAAGATAAATCTGAAACTATTATCTTAGGAACCAACAACTATTGTCCCACTTCAGTCAGCAATATTACAGCAAACAAATAAACCCAGAAATCTTTGTGTTATTTTGTAGTTTTTACAGGTCTAAGACAACTGCAGCTAATCCAAAATGGGATTTCTACACTGGCTTCCTGAATTGGAATTGGTTTTAAATGTTTCTGCTGGTGTACATGGCTCTGAATAGTTCTGGACTAGAGTCTAGATCTGATCTGCTGATGCCTTTAGGCCACCAAGACTAGATCATCTGGGTAAAGTTTGCTTTCCATCCTGAGAGTTCAAAACAAACGTTTAGTTTTTCTGCTCCTGAAACAAATTACCTGAAGTTGGTAAATTTGGTCTGGAAACCTTTTAATGATCAAGCCTGTGACTTTCTTATTTACTTATTTTTTTCTGTTTTCTTGAATATGGACACTGGTGATGGTGATGATGTATTTCCTGTTGATGTCTGTATTAGTAGTTGACTTCTGTCTGGTTCTTCTAATCATGTGCAGCAGTTTGGTATGAAATGTGCTGTATAAATACACGTCTCACCTTTATGTTTCTGACTGAAACAAGTTGAGGAAATGATGGGATTTCTCATCCTATCAAACATGGCATCACCTCTGTCTTTGACAGGTTTTAAATTTGTAAATTTATGTATTTCAGTTGTATTACTAAATAAATTCCCATGTTTTAGTAAATCCTGCAGAATAGTGAATGCTTCTTTGTCTTTACTTTGTCTTGTTGATTATTCAACTGTTGGTGCAATTGGAGTTACTTGGTGTCATTCAGGGAACTCTGGCACTGATACTCTAAAGTAGTGTTCAGACCTTTGACTGGATGGTTGTTCCAACGTCATTAAATACTGCAAGGCTGTGGTAAAAATATCATCAGTAAGTCAGACAGTTTATTGGATTCACCTCCAAGAGTCCATAAGAATTTATTCTAAAGATTTTCCAGCAGTTTGGAATAAAGAGTAGCAGACAAACAGGATGATTAAAAGGAGCTGACTCCAATGTTGTCTCTGAGCTGTATATTTTTACTGACCTCATGATTCAATTACTACTTATATTCCAAATATGATCACAATGGCTTACATCTCCAAATACTGCTTCAATGCACACGGCTACAGTTAATTAAAAATGAGAAAATAATCACATGTCAACTGGCTTTAAGTTTAGAAAACTTAATCTTCTCAGTACCAGTGAGTACTGTCCATCCCCACTGAGGTCCACAGATCCTCTTTGAGGTTGCAGGTGTTTGCTGAGACTGAAACGACCAACGTGGTTCCTCATATTAGCTTTTTACTAAAGTCTCCAGTTTCTCAGAGACACATTTTCTCATCTAATTTGTGCTTTCACAGAAATCCAGACAGTGTCCAGATGTCCCCTTTCTTGTGTTCCAGACGAGGACATTTGGAGTCAATAAAAGAGCCGAGACACGTGAACATGATTTATGCAGCTAAGGATGGAGAAACCTCCAGACCTGCTCTGGCTGTAAGGACCTGTTCCTGCTGGCTCAAACACTTCCTGTTTGGTGGACTTTTCCTGTTTTCTGTTGTTTATCTGCATTAAACCTCTGCAGGTTTTAGTCTTCCTGTTTTCCTCACAGCTCTGAGACTTGCTGTCCTCTCTGTCTCTGCAGAGCCTTCATTATTCAGGTGTTTTCCACCCGTGCAACCCAGGTACGTGTCCTCGCGTCCTCCCTGCAGGACCTCACACAGAGCTAGACTCCCAGCTTCACCACAAATAAAACATGAACCCAGAAGTGAAAGCTATTCAGCGTGGAAATTAGTTCAGGCGATGTAACAGTTAGAGGAAATCATGCCATCACTAATAAACATGTAAAAATGGACCGATTCCGGGTACTGCCTCTGACCTATAACAGACCCAGTGTTCACAGACTGAAGCAGGGATTCTCTCATTGTCAGTTACACCTCTTTAAAGGAGCTTTCCACCTGCGCTGCTTTGTTTACATCTCTTCTGGCTTGTTTATCTGCTTCCTGATAACTCTAGTCTTTACTAACTTCTTCATTCTTCTTCTAGAAACAGAATTCACATCTAATAAGACTCAATAGTTGCCTTGGTTTACTAAAAACTCTTGAAAAGACTATGACAAGCTGCATAAACTGAATAATTGACATGCTTGTAAGGTCAGGCAGCAGACAGGAGCAGCAGGACTTCATGCATCGGTGAACATTCAGCTCCTCGTCGTCTCTGCGCCATGAAGGCTGACCAGCACAAACATTGTATCTCCTGATAAACAATCATCTCAATAAAACATGACAGATTTATTTACCTGTAAGCACCGACCCGACTCTGCCTGATGATTCTAGTAGAGTAGAAACTCTGCCGTCCTGCCCCCACCCACAGCTGATGCACCGCCTCCTCCAACCTGGTCTTGTGACTGTGAGGACAGCAGCTGATTCCACCCCTACAAATACAGTAAGAGCTCTGGCTCCGTTTCCTCTCTCTCCTCACTTCCTGTATCAGTCTCTTCACAATCAACACCCTGTAAATATCTTCCTGCTTTCATCCGCTCAGCAGACCGGAAACTTCCAGCAGCTGAAGTCAGGTTGCTTTCTGACAGCAAACAGCCTCTGAAGAGAAAAACACTACAACAGGGTGATGTTTAGCATTGTGTAGCATCCCCTCTTCTTCCACTATGCTGGAGGTACACTGTCTGTATCTGTAGGTATTTATGACTTTAATGCATTAGTGAAGGAATCCAGGTCTGCATATTTCTCTAACCTTTTTACCTTTCCAAAGAGAAGCCCAAATTTTTTATTGGCACTATTGACAACATTATATCCCTTTCTGTCTGTGGCAACAACCTTTTCTCTCCACGACTGTCAAACATCTTTCATCTTTGTAGACAACGTAATCTCAGTCAGATCAAATACTTAACCAGGTCCACATTCACATGGAGGTAGCTTTTGCTCATCTAGACTGATTTGTTTGGACTCTTTCCCCAATTGACCTCCATGCTTTGCTAAGAATAACCAAGAAAATTAAAATTACTTTTGCCCCACAGGATATCCTCATTATTTCTTCAAGCTTTCGTAGCCACTGGACCTGCTATGGTTTCAATCATCAGCTCTTCCCCGATGCTAGCTTATGTCCAATCCTGCTTCAAGCATGCCATCATCCAACCTATGGTGGAAAAGTCTAATTTAGACCCATCTATGTTAAAAATTACCATCCCATATCTAAATTACTGTCAAAAAACCTTGGAAAAGGTTGTAGTCAACTCATAATGGTTGAGCTTTCTGATGAATTCCAGTCTAGATTTAAGGGCATTCTGCTAAAACTGCTCTGGTGAGCATCCACACTGACATCCAGATGGCCCCAGATAAGTCACCGCTCCTTACTGGTACTCCTTCACCTTAGCCCCGCATCGGACACAAAATTTGATTAAAGATGGCTGGTAGTCCAGTCAAAAGTGTAAGTGTCTGCTTGTGAGCAACTAACTTTGCTAACCTACTAGCAACAACCTGGTCTCACCTGCTAGCTACTGCCCAGTCACACCTACTAGCTACAACCCAGTCTTACCTGCCGGCTACAACCCAGTCTTACCTGCCGGCTACAGCCCAGTCTCACCTGTTAGCTACAGCCCTGTCTCACCTGTTTGCTTAGTCCAATTGCATCTACTAGCTACAGCACCGTCTCACCTGCTAGGTACAGTCTGGTCTCACCTGCTAGCTATAGTCTGGTCTCACCTGCTAGCTATAGTCTGGACTCACCTGCTAACTATAGTCTGGTCTCACCTGCTAGGTACAGTCTGGTCTCACCTGCTAGGTACAGTCTGGTCTCACCTGCTAACTATAGTCCGGTCTCACCTGCTAGGTACAGCCCGGTCTCACCTACTAGCTACAGCCTGGTCTCACCTGCTAGACACAGCTTGGCTGCACCTGCTAAGGTGGCGTTTTCTACTCACTACAACTTTCATTTTGCATCAGGTACTCTCTCCAACTGCTGTCTCCATCACTTCATACATGCTGCATAAAAATCTGACAATGAAAGTATTTATCCTGTTGGTTACTCTACTCTCAGTCTCGAGCCACGGAACCAGATTCTGTTGCTGGAAGAAGTTTCACAGGGAGCAGCCTTCCCCACTGGTTTTTCCAAATGCACACACCACCTCATTGCAATATAAATCACATGATCAGATGCAGAGGCTTTTCTATGCAAGTTGTAAAAGCAGCTTTGTGATTTTAGAAAAAGCTTTTTTCTGGCCTTGCTGACATTATACATTCTAACAGATATCACCCTGTAAGATCACAAAGCAGAGAGATCTGGTTTTTCCTTTACTCTTAATCTCTGCTAACATACAGCTTAACCCTGGCCTGGCTAAGAAGAGTTTAGGTTTTGTAATACTCCTGCAGGTTTTAAATGCAGATCTGGCCTTGTTGGTATTCGTCTGAACATCCGCAGTATTCTTCCTAAAACTGATATGTTGTGAATCTGGGCTAAATCCACTGAGGCCAACGTGATCGCTTTATCTGAAGCTTGGCTCAGTAGATCTATAGCTGATGAAGTCATTTCTATAGATGGTATAATGTTTACTGGGCTGATCGCCTCAAGAGAGGCAGATGGGTAGCCATCCTTTTAATGTTGTCCTTTCCATATCTGCCAGCAGACTATTAGAATGTCTTGCCCTGAACATGGAAGTATCTAAAACATGTTGTTCAACTGTAGTGGGATGTTATAGACCTCCATCAGCTGCTGCTGGGACCCACAGTCCAGTTTAATGAGATCATCCTCACAGGTGGCTTGAACTGGGATTGGTTAAAGTCTGATGTGTTTAAAGATCTCTGTAATTCCTTGAATCTTACTCAAATCATTGGGACCCCCACACTCCACCTCCAAATACCCAGAGAAATCCTCTTTGGCTGATTTGTATTTAACTAATATCCCATAAATACACGGAGGCTGCTGTTTTTGCAGATGATGGGAGTGACCATTGTGTAATCGCTGCCATAAGAAATGCCAAAAATACCCAAGAGTAAGCTTTGTTTAATAAAAACAGATCTGAAAAGCTTTTCTGAACAAGGTGGGAAAAATCGAGCTTAATGATAGCGTGGGAACCTTGTGATGACTGGTTTTCACATTTAGTAGACCAGCATGCACCTGGTGGACGGTTCAGAGTTAAGGGATAATGCTGGTTCCTCTCTGACCTGCTGCGTTACTGTATGACTGAAACAAGGCTGAAAAACAGGGACGATGCTGACTGGCTTCACGTCTCTTATCAGACAAGCCGAATCTCCATTTTCTCTGTCCTATAGCTAAATCCTCATCATTTAAGTCTACCAAGGAAATTCTGGATAGTTATCAAAGTCAATTTCAGTCCCTGAAACTGGAAATGATCTCTTTTCTTGCATTGTTATGGACAAGGACAACAAATTGATAAATTATAAAAGAAATTTAGAAAGATTTCTTCTTTCTTTTAATTGAACTGTTATTACTCCTATTTATTTACTTTCTATGTCATTTCACTTATTTATTAATAATATTTATTAATTTATTAATTTGTTGATTTTTTTTGCCTTATTTATTTTTAGGCCTGTATTTATTTCTGTACTATTTTCCTTTTACATTTTCTTATCTCCAAAATTATTTAACATTTTATTTATTTATTTATTGACACCTGTTTTATTCAGTCGTATTTACGTCCTCATTATTTCCAATCTTGTATTTTCTTCCTCTATTTATTTCTCTGTCTCCTTTTTCTCCTTTTCTGTGTGCATTTTGGCCTCATTATGTAAATGAGAGGGCGGCTTTTAAAGGCATCTGAGGCAAAAATACTTTGTTTTCTAGTCTGCCTCTAGCCTCTGTAGAGGCATGGTCACATTTGCAGGATCACACTCATCTCTGATCCTTCCTCATTCCTCATCCTCTGCATGCGTCGTCCAGTGTGTTTTTTACACTAAGAGATGCTTTGGTTCAGGTGTGTGTGTTTCTGGTTCTTTGGTTGTTGTTGTTGTCTTGGTTATTTTTAGGAGCTCCCGATGACTGTTGGCTTAGTTTACCTGTGAAAGCTGCAGGAAATTCTCTCCTGCGTTTCTGTACAGGTGTAGCAGCTGCTTGTCTGGTGTTAGGCTGGACTGAATCTCGTTGCTTCTATCTACTGGAGCTTTGTCTCCTCATTTTTTTCTACTTTCCTTTTTCCTTCTACTCACTTTTCTACTTCTGCTTCTTCTGCTCCCTCCGGTCAGGTCCAGCAAGATAAAACAACTTCCATAATTCAAAATAAATAAATAAATTTTTTTTATTTATTTAAAATAGTAATAGCAAGAAAGGCCAGTAGGTGGCTGTAGTACTCAATCTGTAAATAACAAAGTTGAACAGGACCTGGGCTCAATCTCAAACGGTCCTCTACACACCACCCTCCCAATGAAGTTCCTCCCACAGCTGGTCCCTCCACCGGAAAAGGAAAGCACTTGTCGCCATGGCAACACAAGATACAAGAAGCATTTCAGATGCCCTGAATTTCTTTTTTAGTGAAACAGCCATGGTATAAACTGCAGAACCGCAGCAGCTGCCTGGCTTTTTCCACTGTTCCTGAAACATCATAAATTCAGCAGCCATAACAAAGACAGGAGCTACTTTATTCTTCATGTCATGATGGGGGTTAAAACGGACCAACGGACAATCAGTTGTGTCACATGGTGGCAGAAAAGAGTCCTGCAGGAGGGTCTTACCTGAAACAGGAGACAGCACCATGTTCCCCGACCTCTGAACTTCATCAAATTTACTGAAGATCACGTTGAGCCTGAAGAAAAAGACAGAAAGTAAACATGTGCTTCCTTCAGAGCACGTCTGGTAGTTTATGGGTTGATGACTCCTGAAAAGATCCGTGCATTCATCAAGAATAGAAATAACACCAGAAGAGTCTACTTTCCATGTAGTTAATGAGACAAACAAAGCCTGACAGACCAGTGAAACATCTCCAAATGAAAGTGTCTGAACGTTTGAGGGGAACTTGAACGCACCGTGACTGTGGCAGTCCCTTCTTCCCCAGGTCGATCCTGACTCGCTCTCCAACATGGCGGTAGATCTCCACCAGGCAGTTCATGGCTCCGTCGCGCACCTTCAGGTCAACAACAGAAACATTTACCTCCTCTCACAGAGCTTCTTCACACACTAAAACAAAGTTCAGTCATGTAAAAGCCCACTTCTAAAAACATCCAAACCCTGAATAAATATAAACAAACAGACTAAAATCAGGTCACATTTTATTCCCAGTAGAAGATCAACAACATCTCAGAGGATGAACGTATTCTTCCATATGATGAAAAATATGAGCTGATAGTGAATCTGACGGCAGTTTAACTACGTTTCTTTTTCTTTCTGAAGATGTTTGTTCTTTCATCTAAACTCCACCCGTGGAAAAGGTTTAACTTCCGGAAGGGAAGCCCATGGGCATGGCTTCCTGTCCCCTGGAGGAGCTCAGATTCTTGCGATGACAGACCAATCAGGGGGCAGGAAACTAACAAGGCAGAGTCTGATGTTCAGAGGACACCACAGGATTCATGATCACAGGTTTGATCCCTCAGATTTCCAGATCAGCTCCTCTGAGCGAAGTGTTTATGGTTGACCAGCAGAGGGCGCTCAGAGACCAAAGCCCTATTTCCACTGAGCGGTTCGGTCTGGGCCGGTATGGTTCGGACGTTTGGTCCAGCTAGTTCAGGTGAGTGTTCCTATTGCCAGACTGCCGCTGGGCGGCACGGTTCAGACCAAATGTCTAGCATGGCGTCATACTAATGCAACGACAACAAACACAACGCTACCAACAACAACGGAGGCCATCCAGCAGCTGGTTTTTGTTCTGCTTGGTTTGTGGTTCTTCGTACAAACAATACATATTGCATCACACAAGAGAAGGTTGCAGGTGGCGAAGAGAAACAGCCAGAAAGAGAAGAAAACTTCTGCCTTGGGTCTTGAGTTGGAAGGAGAGATATGCCTCTGTGCTACAAAGACAAAGACAGCGGTGCCAGAGGGTACATAGCCTTTGTGCACGGCTATGTCCAGCGATGGAGAAGCAAAACACCAACTTCAGAGCCTGTTTGCCCCTGAGGAAGAGTTGCCATTGCACTGTGGAAGCTGGCGACCAACAGTGAATACAGAAGTATGGGACATCTTTCCTCAGCGTGTTGGTGTGCAGGACTTCTGGAAGGCTGCTGCACATTCTTAGTTCCTGCCATGATTTGTTTTCCAGACCAGGAAAAGCTTGAAGACATGGAGGAATACCTGGAGAACAGGTGGGTCTTCCACAGTGTGTTGGTGATATTGATGGCTCACACAGACCAATAATAGCACCACAAGGACAACACATCGACTACTTTAACAGGAACGGCTGGAATTCCATCCTCCTCCTTTACAGAACCGGCTCCTGAAACCATTTCATGACAATGGCTGCCTGACAGCAGAACGACCTACAAGAAAAAACCTCCAGGGCCGGGTTGTAGCTGGAAATGCATTAGGGAGACGTAAGGGTAGGTGGTGGTGTCTGTTGAAGACGAACAACCGGGACATTAAACTAGCAAATAAATGGTGCTGGCTTGTGCTCCTCACAGTATTAGTGAAAGTCGTGGTGAAGACCACCAGCAGGACCGGGAAGCGTCTGCAGAGCCAGTCCTGCTAACGGTCGGGATGCTGAAGAAGAGGGGAGTGAAGTAAGAGGCTCTGATGCAGCAACTCAACATTATATCCCATAACTGTTTTTATAAGCTGACACACCCACGGCCTCCACACATTCTGTTACCGTGGTGATTTCCTTCCCTTTTTATAAATATTAAACCTTTTGAATGTAAAACGTCAGAAGAAGTGTTGCTTCTACACGACTCTATAATCTTTAATACCTGGGATAATGAAACAGGAATGATTATACACAAGCATGTTGTGTTATTTGTGGTCTTGTTTCAGTTATAGCAAAGTCACTAACTTGATCTAGAAGTTGAATTACATTTTATATAGTATATTTATACATTATTTATAAATATAATTTTATATAATTACAAATTATGGTAAATATATTTGATGCACAACCGATTTAATCTTTTACTTACTTCTAGTAAGAACTGCACAAAAATGTACAAGTTGAACACTTTTTATTAAAAAAAAAACAAAACAAACAGAAACAGGAGCTAAACCAAATACAGTCCTGTGCTGCTGAAAGGTCCTGCTGCCTGGGCAGTGGCTCGGGGTCCCGACCGCCTCCCAGCACTAGAACAAGCTGCTCAAGGACACCGAGGAAGGCCTTGTTGGAGGTAGCTAATCTGCTGCTGGGCTACTTCTGTCTCCAGTCACCTGGAATATACAGAAGACCAGATCAGTGGGTTGTAAGCAGCTGTGATCAACATTAGTTAGCATCATATCAGACTACAGTCATAGCTAGAAACATACGCTATAAATTCCTGTTACAGCAGAAATTAGAGTAACAAATAAAAAACCAATACAAAAAATAAGGAAAATGTACACACAACAATAAGCTCAATGAACACAACATATACAAGAGAATCCTTTATCACACGGTGTGAGCAGAATCATCTTGGCATCTCAGGATCTGTCCTCTCGTGGTTTACGTCCTACCTCACAGGGAGATCATTCAAAGTATCTTGGCAAGG
>JBAGKM010000028.1:1461680-1480733 GCA_037177155.1 Melanotaenia catherinae | reverse complement strand
CTCCCTGAAACCCTTCACATTACTTCAGACCTTTTTCTGGCTGCAAGTGCAGCACAGAAAACAAAACTATAGTCACCTATCAGACAGCTGGTGGTTGGTAAATCTGTCAAAATTATGTTACAAGTCTCCTGTTGTATATAGCCTCAAAACATGATCTATACTCCAATTCTGTGTGTTTTATTTTTTTTTAAATACAATTCTAAGCATTAAATAAAAAAACAAAAAAAAACAACTTGTGTTTAACTAGAGCGTGGGAGTGCTGCATTCATGTGTGCAACCAATCAAAATAAACCCAAATGTTTTAACCAATCACAGTACATCCACATAAAAAAAAGCCTGTCACTCCTGTCACTAACTATATTTTAGCTATTTCAAGGTAAGCGCTAAAATAAAAGAACTACAGTTGGGCATTATAAGAACTACACTGCCCCTTGCTTCCTGTGGTGCAGACATAAATCGAAATAGTTACATCATCCAATCAGTTTTTTGTTTTTTTTAAAGTTACTCACCTCTCATGATGTGGCGGACTACTTTAACAGATCCTCCTCTTAAATTGAGAATTTGATGGACTCTCTGCTGCAGCTAAAACAGAAAAAAAAATAAAATAAAATTATGATACTACCGTTTTGTAAGGAAACTGATCCACAAGTTTAATCTTAATGTTTTCTTCAACTTGTTTAACCATTTGGCATGTTTTCAATCATCAAAGAAGCTGCCATATTCTAACAGCATTAAAAATACAGAAAAAGCCGAAAATTAGTATGGTATAGTAGCCCTGGAGGTCTGGATTCAGAATAATACTCAAAATAAAAATGGAAAGTTCACATCTCAGACTGACCCAGCTTCTAGGGAAATTGATCAAGACCATTCAAAATGTGGTTCACTAGTGTGTGTGACCTCCACATGCCTGTATGCACTGCCTACAACATTTGGGCATGCTCCTGATGAGACTACAGATGTTCTTTTGAGGGATCTCCTCACAGACCTTGATCAGGACATCACAAACCCCTGGTCAGTCTGTGGTGTGACGTGGTGGTGGTGGATGAAACAAGAGGTGCTCGATTTGATTCAGCTCTGGTCAGTGGGTGGGCCAGTCCATAGCATCAATGCCTTCATCATGCAGGAACTGCTGACAAACTTCTGCCACACAAAGCCGAGCATTGTCCTGCATCAGAAGGAACCCAGGTCCTACTGCAGCAGCATGTGGTCTGAAAATGTGTCTGAGGGTCTCATTCTTGTACCATAAAAAGGTCAGGATACCTCTAGTAGCACTTGGAGGTCTGTGCAGCCATTTAAGTGTATGTTTCCTCATACCATCACAGACCCACTGCCAAACCATCATAAAGATTAGACACTGGAGCAATGGAAGAAGGTCAATTGGACTGGTGAGTCCAGAATGACCTTGTTCCAGAGTGATGGGAGCAACAGGGTAAAAAGTGAGGCAGCTGAAGTGATGCAGTCATCACACCTGTTGCCTACTGTACAAGCCTGTGGGGGTAGTCTATGATGTGGGGTTGCTGCAGATGGTCAGGTATAGGTTCAGCAACATTATGTGTATAAAAATAAGGCCAGCTCTTTTTCCATCAATGGATTTTTTTGTTATCCCTGATGGCACAGCCATAATCCAAGACGACAATTCAAGGATTCATGGGGCTCAAAGTGGTTCAGTGAGCATGAGACATTATTTTCACACATGGATTGGCTACCACAAAGTCCAGGCCTGAACCCCATTAAAAATCTTTGGTATGTGGTGGAGAAGGCTTTGTGCAGTGGTTGGACTCTCCCATCATCAATACAAGATCTTGGTGAAAAATGAATGCAACAATGGATGGAAATAAATCATGTGACAGAAGCTTATCGAAACAATGTTACAGCCAATGCTGCCATAATTAAAGCTAAAGATGGTCCAACATAGTGTATTAAATAATTTTGTATTAAATATATATATATATATATATTATAATTTAACTACATTTTTGTTTATTTAGCTGATTATACTGGCCTGAGTTGCATTTATTTTATTATTGGCATAACTCATACTTGAAATAGAATTATTTCCTTTAACTTATTGTTGTGGTCTCACAGTACTTACTGCATTTATTTTAAGGCACATCATAAGTCTCTTCTTTACTCTGCCTTTGTGATTTCATTGTTAGAAATTCAAGGGATTTACAGGATCTCTTCATAATTTGTTCTGCTTGTATGAGAAGTCCAGAACAAATAAAACCTGATTGACTGGGAGATGATATAGTTTACATTGCCTTATACAAATATAGAGGAGAATTCCCATGTTGGTTTCACTTTAATAACGTGCATCAATAGATCCATATAACTCATAAAAACAGGGCCATATGGTCAATATCAGTCAGTTTTTTAAATATATAGGAATCTAACAGGCCCCAGTATTTAGTCATTGTTTCATAAGAAATAATAAATTGAGCCAGAATAAAAAAAACTGGTTAAAGTGGAAGTTTGAAGTGCTGCATTACTGACTTCCAAGCAACAAAGGCAGCTCTGTCAAAGTCCACATACACCCACATTAATTTGTGTGCAAGTGTGCAACTTGCTACAGCATCTAAAAACCTGTCTGGCTTCCATCTGCTTTTGTAGCTTGCCTGATCAAATGTTTTAACGACAATTGATTGGTGAGAAAACTAATTTAGAAAATCAGTCAGTGTGTAAGTGTGTGTGTACCTGAGGGATCCCTGAGTTGCTGATCTCTACCATAATATAGCAGATTAACTGAAGGACAAACAGTCCAGCATCCAGACGGCGAAGGTAAAATTCATCCTCCATGCTGTCATCCAGGATCTCCCCCCGACGAACCATCTCCTGTACACACATAGGTGGAACATGCTCAAAAACAATAAATCCCAATTTGTTGTTTGTTGGAGAGGCTGCTAACAAAATGAAAACCAGAAGCAAGGTTTAATTTAGGTCTTGTTTACCAGCCTTTTCTACAAATCCATTTTCTCCATTGATCAGACACACAAATGAATTGATTTCACAACTATGCTGAAGAAAAGTAAATATATAAATAAATAAAACTTGTACACTAACACATATAACTGCACACTTGCATAGTTATTCATCTTAACAGCCCTGTCAGTATGCCACTAACACAATGCTGCCAATAAACATGCGGTCCACATTAATCATCATTAGAGATTAAGAAGTAAACCAAAGGGTGTGAGTCACTGGAGTGGTAAAGAAACACAAATCGTTTTTCCAAGGGCTGTGACAGAATTTAATAAAACTAATAACGAACTTTATTAACATCCATCCATATTTTCTAATATATATATATGTATATATAAAATAAAAAGAATACACACACTCACTCACTCACTGATTTAAATATATATACATTAAAATTTAAAGAATTAAATTACATTAAAATTAACATTTAAGTTATGCTGTGAAGTTCAGCTCATCCAAGTGTTTCAATCAATGGTCAATCTGCCCTTTGAGTTTGCAACAATTCAGATAAAATAATTTCATGCCCCGATTACACAATTGAGACCCACAACATATTTTTGACGTTGTGTTGTTCAGTTTAAAAAAACTGATTGTTTTCCTGAGAAATGTAAAAGCAGCCAGATACACAGAACAAAGATCTACACTGCCTAGTAGCAACTGCAGCTTCTTTTATCATTAAAACAATGCAGATGAATAAAACAAGAAGTGTTAATAAAGACATCAAATGTAGGGCATTTATCTCTTTTGTGCCCTGTGGGTAAAACACTGGCCTAGAATTCTGTTTTATTACAAAGAGGACAGTTATCACATAGTAAAATAGTCCCAGAGCTTGGCCTTCTCGCCCGATAAGGATGCACAGAACTTGAAACAAAGCCATTTGAATATAAAATGTGTTTCCTTTCCCCCCTGTTGGAAAAAGGAGCAATTATCTCAGTTTCCAGGACAACAACTGGGCAAGCTATTTAGAGGGGGAGCCAGTGTGAGGCAAAGTTACACAAATCTCCCAACCAAACTTCCTGAAAGTCACAAACCACGGGATATATGTTTATATAAAAAATAAATAAAACACAAAACGTGCATGTCACTTCCGAGGGAGGCTGAAAAGAAAGCATCTAAATTCACCTTGTGCAGTTTCTCTCAGGAAACAAGTCTATTTCATGTCAACCTTATGACTGACCATTGACATCACAACAACATAGAACTACTAGAGGAATTATTTAAAAGGTTTTGCACACCTCAGTAATTTCTTATGCAAATGTGGATATAGAGAAATAGGGCTAGTGATATAGATATAGATTGATTCATCTAAGACATTTCGAAAGAAGCATTAGGACACCGGTATCGAGGGAAAAGCTTGATTCTGGTGTTTTGTTCAGTCAGCAAAGTCCATGTCACCACTTTCTAGAACACTAATTCCCAAGACTAGCCCCAGAAAGTACTTCTGCAGTGAAATCCCTAAAAGGTCCTATGGGTGCATTCACACCAGGATAGTCTGCTACACTTGGTCCAATTGAGAACACGGTTCATTTTCGGGAACAACATTCCTCCAAACCGAGACTGCGTTTACACTGCACTACTCAAATGAATATGACTTTGTAAATAACGCATCCCACTCTCCACCAGAAGCAGCACTGCACCAACAATTACTAAACGAGATGATGAGACACACAACAACAAAAAAAAAGAAAACTCGTTCATCTATTGTTTATTCCAGAATAACTCTAGTACATAACAGCTAAATATGGAGCTGCATCAGATCTGAGTGGGTTTGGGTGGATCACATTTGTATCAAAACTTTTCCCAAATTCTTCCACATTTGATCGCGAATCCACTCCTTTGATTTTAATCAGAATTTGTTTTAGCTTTCACAATACCCCAGAATAGGCAGACTTTCTGAGCATACCCACTAGAATTCGAATAAAAAGGCTGGTGCAATTGGGCCCGTAAGTAGCGCAATGAAGAAGAAGAAGAAGAAGAAAAAGAGAAAACAATCCAAACATAGGTCAACATGTTTTATGTTGTTTTTTTGCCTTTTATTGTATGCATTTCAATTAAATAAATACATGAATTAATCTTATTTTGAAAAATGTATCAGGAAATAAAATCTTACCAACATTGCAGTGTCATTACTATCCTGTTTTATCTGTAAAGGTTTGTCAATGTTATTTTCTGTTTACTGGCCTCATGAGACTGTGGGTGGTCGATGCTGTAAAGTACTGAGTCAATGCTATCTCCAAATGTCAAATTCCTAGGTCTGTCATGCACTCTGTCAGTTTTGACTGATCAGCTGACCACTATGAGCAGACTGAGCCATTTGTAAGGATTTGTAATAGGACATGTGCTCTTGCTCGAAAAATAGAGCTTTCTCAACTTTTTCAATCAAGCTGCATTACTTACGCAAAGCAGTTGATCCAAAAACAACACAAAACATAACTCTTTTTAGAGTAAATTATGACTAATAAATGCAGAGAAATTTGACCAAGAGTTTTAAATGTCCATCAAGTTATCAAAAAAATAATGACTAAAATTTATTTATGTAAAACACCCCTATAATATTGGAAAGTTTGTTTTTATGAATTCATTGTTTTATTCTCAGGCTCCGTTTTGTTTTTTGTTTTTTTTTTATGTGATATTTGGGTTGTATAATTTTCTCCTGTTTCTTTGTTGATCATTAATAGTTTATTGTGATCATTTTAGCAGTGTTTTAACTTAATTTCTACCTAATTTGTCCAGTGGGAGACTGTGAAGTTATTGGAGAATCTTTTTCAACCAGAGGAAACAATAAATTTAAAATAAAAGAATGAAACTGTAAGAATTATTAAAGAAATTATTAGAATTGTGCAATATTTCAAATTTGGTACACATTATAATTCACAATCACCCCTCTGTCACATCCTGAGGAATTTGATCAATCAGAAGACGTTTCCCCATATACAGGTGAAGCTCAAAATATTAGAATACTGTGCAAAACCTAATTTCTTTCAGTAATTCAACTTAAAAGGAGAAACTAATATATTATAGACTCATTACATGCAAAGTGTGATTTCAACAGTTTACTTCTTATAATTTTGATGATTATTGCTTACAGCTTATAGAAACCCAAAAATCTTAGAAATTTTTAATCTTACATGAAATCAATAAAAAAAGGACTTTGAATACAGAAATGTTAACCATCTGATAAGTATAGTCACGTATCTGAACTAAGTACTTGGTTTAAGCCCCTTTTGCATGAATTACTGCCTTCATGTACCGTGCCATGGATGTTATCAGCCTGTGGCTCTGCTGGGGTGTAATGGAAGACCAGGATGCTTCAATAACAGCCTTCAACTCTTCTGCATTGCTCCGTCTCATGAATCTGTGGTTGACCTGTGAGGATCAAAGATGGCGCCAGCAGTGTGCACGGCCTGCCGTCTGTCAGGTTTTCTCTGCCTTCTTGTTTTATTTTTGGTATTTTCAGTTGTTATTTCTCATGATCAGAAAGACATTCAGCACCTTTTGCTAAATTCCTAGTGAGCGGTCAGATGCCTTTGTTTTTAGGATCCTGCAGACTGTGAGATTTCAGCCTTTTTATAGATGCATGTGCTGGCCACACAGTGTGACCTATTGCATATGTTTTATTTCTTGGATCATCTTTTTTTTCCATGCACATAGGCATGTTGATAACAACATATATAAATACACTTTTATAGCATCAGTTGAAACTTTCATGAAAATAATGACTATCAGCTGGGTGAAAAAGTTGTGTTTGGAGTTTGGTGATAAAGTCACACACATGAAACACGTTTCTTGTCTAACCCGTTGCTTTTTGTACTTCAGTCTAAAACTTTACCTTTGTTTCCGGTCTCTATTTGCTCCTAGCTTTAGTCCCCACTTAGTTATGTTTAGACATTAAAAACTACTTGGCCAGGGTTATGGATTCATGAGTTCACATAAAAAAAAAACAACTAGAGTGATAAATTTTACCTCTTCCTTCCTCAACATGGTACAAATACTAAATAAATATTTTAAAGTTGATGCCACTAAGAACAGTCATACTTTGTGTCCATCAGCACAAATAAAATGAATTCATTGTAAGACTGTTACAAAGGCTGTCTGTGTTCCTTTTAGTTCCACATTTCTTTCCTGTTTGTCAACTTTCATCTGGAGCAGCCAAACGTCACATCAAGTAGGCTATGACCAGTTTGAGTGGAGATTGGCTGTTGTTATCTAAGCTATCATTCTATAAGGCTCCACCATTTCCATAAATTAGGTCTGAATCTTATTCACAGAGACCACTGAGTTGGTCACCTGTCTGATCAAAATCCTGTCATCTCTGATCAGTTGGTTTGTAGGACAAGCACATCTGGGAAGTCTGCTGATGGCCCTAAATGTCTTGTCTTTGAGAAATATAGAAGTCTTTACGACAAATGAAAGGAGAGAAACTTAACAGGGTATGAAAACTTTCTGTATGTATTATAACACTTTTATTAATAAACACAGTCTAGTTAAATTTCAGTGTGGTTGCAGCTCATAAAAGGAAGATACAAAGTCGAACCAATCTCCTCTAAACTCTCTCCTTCATTGACCATCATCTATTTCCCTCAACAGGCACACCTGACAAAAACAAACATCAATAAACATCTCCTTCTTCATTAGTTCTACAATTTTTCATAAAAATTAAGCCATGCTCTTATATTTGTGGGTAGTTAGTGTGTGATGATTTCAATGCTGCTTTTGACACCAGATTTTGTCTCCTTAGGTCATCAGGAGACAGCAACAACTGAACAGTTTTCCAGCATGAAAGAGACAACGAAGCAGATTGAAGCAGCTCAGGAGGAAGACGAGGAGGAGGAGAAGGAGGAAGACACGGAGGCAAGCAAAATCACGGAGAACAGTCGGGGGTCTAACTGACAGAGAGAGCGAGATCATTTTGAGGGAAGATATGGGGAGAGAGATGGTGTTATGTCAAAATGGTTAAAATCTGAAGAACTCAGAAATGAAGAAGTGGTTGGAGTCATACAGGGAGAAGATCAGAGCTGTGAGTTGTCTTAATGATTCATAATTTCATGAACACATGAGTGAGAAAGCTTTTTGTACTACTTCACCTCTAAAGGGTCTGGTTTGAACAACAGAGGACAAAGAGGGAGTTTGTAAATTAGAGAGATCTTATGAGCAGGTGAGGAATGATATACTGACAGAGCAGACCACAGGCACCACTTTGGCCCTGGTGCCCCTTTGTTTATAGTAAGATTGAATGGGCCAAGGTCAGGGTGACCAAAAACCCTGCAAAGGCAAGTCCTCTCTCAGTCAAATGCTTTACTTCAGAGCTAAAAGTTCCTATAAAGAGGCTAAAAGATTAAACAGATAAAAATCCATGGATACATTCTAAGACTCATTTCTTTTGACCCTTTGTGAAAGCACTTAAAAGTCTTTCAATTTATGTGGCATGTGTTCTGCTTTTTCCAAATCAAGGCCTACATTATTGTCCTGATCAGCTGTTTGTAGTCACTGCCATCTTGTGGTAGAATGTAATAATTGTAGGTTTAAAGTGCTACTCCAGCCATACACTTTTTATGTAATTAATTTAAGTTATAATCTGTGAAACTTTCATGACAACAAATTCTGCTTTTTAGGCTTTGATGATTAAATTTCCTCAGTAAAATCCTTTAAATGCATTTCTATTATGTAATCATTCCTCATTAAAATAGTCGTCTAAGTTAATGACAAGTCCAGCCCTCTGTAAAATTGACTATTTGTACTTTTTACTTGCTTCCAAACCTGAAATCCAGTGGTCTAAATATGTATAAATGCACCTTTAAAAACTCAAATTGTGTCTGTAATTCATTAAGACTAAGAAGATCAAACATGTGGCTTGGGGTATCACTTTAAAACCCACTTATGACAATTAGCACCAATATGTTTGGCTGGGTTGTTTTAAAAATTCCCATTAGGACTTTTTTATGATTTGGGATTTAAACTTTATTGTTAAAGGACAAAGCTACCTCTGTTGTTGTCAGAAAAACCGACCCACTGCCTCCATACTTCACTCTTTTGAGCTGGATTCATCACAAACAGACAAAAACAGTTTGGGAAATTAAATTTTAAACTTCTGATATTTTTTGTTGCTCATTTCAGATTTTGTGCCGTTTTCTCATAAAACCCCTTTTGTATATCAACTCTTTTATAATGGCATCTTTTTGATTGTTCCCTCATGATTTGTATGTCATGGATCTGCTGCAACAGCTATTTTTCTAATCTGGAGTCTGGTGTATGAGGAGCTCAGCTGCTTCTGCTGCCTGTTTCCACATGCACAAATTACTCGCAGTCCTACATGTAATATTCAGCATCAACAGGCTACAGCCAAGAACTGCAGCTGCTGTATAACAGTCTTTTAAATAAACTGAGCTCTGCAAAGACTTTTTGTGCTGTTTTTTACCATTGATGATGCATGATATTTTCTTTAAGTCAGCTAAATTTGAAATGTCTTAAGTCAGTATGTTTTGATTTAACTGATGAAAATCAGGATCTGATATATGAGAAGGTTTCCAGTTGTGCCACAGGATGAATGCATTTTGCTTTCTGTATAATCTGGGCTGCTGTTTGTACATAAAACTCTGTGAAACGATTTTTTAACCTCTGACCCAATGACTGGATGAGCAGTGGCTTGTGTGTTAATGCTCTGCAGCCAATGTTGTCCTCCCCTTCCCTCACCCTCTGTCTACCACCTCCCTCTGCTCCCAGGTCAGAAAACAACCAAGACTTTCATGAACTAATATGCTTATTCTGTCTTTATTTCTATTTTATTTTTATTCTCTTGTTTCTCTATGTGATGTGGTTGTTTTAAAGTGAGCAACTCTATGATATCAAATAAACCTTTCCCTTTAGCCCTTCCTGTGCTGAGTGTCTGCATGTGTGTGTATGTGTCTTTTCTTGAATCCTTCGATCATATTATATTATACATATATACTGCATATATATATATATATATATAAAATTCATTTGCAAACTTCAGTTTAATTACTTAAAACCTAACTACATCAAGCAGGTGACAAATTGTTATGTAGGTTATTATTATTATTATTATTATTATTTCCAATAAATCTCTAGTTATGAAAAGGTTCAAATAAATATATAATACACTATTGCACCTATGATTGAAATGTGTTGCTATTCATTATTGACTTTTAATAAACAGACCACAGTGTGTCAGAACAGGGAGCCTGACATCCTCAACCATAATCATAAACACAGTGTTTTATTCTGAGTCCTGTGCTCTTCACTTTGTGCTTTTCACCCACTCCACCAACATTTGTTATGTTTGCAGAGGACACCACCATAATGGGATTCATTCTAGATAATAATGAGCTTCACTACAGACAGGAAGTCCAGCATATGTGGTGAGTGGTGTCTGAGCAACAATTCAGGATGAAGGAGGTCATCTTAGACCTTTAATGGTGTAGAAAGACCTCACACTCCCCACTCACCATCAATGGGGAGACAACAGAAAGAGTGAGCTCCATCAAATTCTTATGAGTATACATAAGTCATAATTTGACATGGACACTAAACACCTCCAGCCTGGAGAAGAAAGCCCAGGGGGGACTATTTTTTTCCTGCAGAAGCTGAAGAGGGATGACCTGCCCCACAGCTGCTCATCAACTTTTACAGGAGGACAGTCGAGAGCATCATTTGTCAGAGCTGCACAGTGTGGTATGAATTCACTACTGGAAAACAAAAGACTTATCTGGGGTGATAAAAGCAGGTCAAAGGATCACTGAAGCTGCTCTTACCATTTTGGACACTGTCTGATCACCTGCAGTGGAGAGCAAGATCCATTGACATACAAAAACCATCAAGGTAACTATCTGTTGCCATACTGTCATTTGATGGAAAGAAATGTGCTGCTTGTCTCAGAAATAGCTTCTTCCCATCACCCCCACCACATACAAAGCCAAATCACATTAATTGATATTGTCCAATGAAATGTCACTGAAATGTGCAATGATTAGTCACTGCTGGCTAAGTTTCATGTATTTATTGATATTCTTGTATTTTTTTTCTTTTTATAGTGTTGTAACTGTGCTGTTGGCAAGAAAACTCTGGGACTGCCACAAAGTTTCGTTTTGAAAAACCGCAATGATCAAATATATCCTTTACTCATTACCAACATAACATGGGTAATGTTATTTAAATCAAAGAAATGTTTTATGATTGCTTTACTAAACATATTTAATTGTGAAATCTAATCAGTTTTAATATCTTATGTTAGACTTTAACGTCGTAGTTTTTTTTTGTTTGTTTTTTTTGTAACGAAACCGGAAATACATTACAGATTACTCTCTTGCATCATTTGACAAAACTGGCAAATGTCCTTTGGAAAGCGGATAAATGTTGCCAACCCCAAGTCCTTTAAAAGTTTATGTGGTTTGGATTAAACTAATATTTTATTATCTTCATCACAATATAAATTAACTGTCTTAATGTAAAAAAAAGACTAATCTAGTTAAAAGTCCTTACTATCCTTATTAAAGATCGTTTATGGTCGTGTCTGTCCTTGATAATCTTTTACTTAGAGTGTTTTTAAAACATATTTAAGAAATTACAGATTTAAAATCATAGGTTTAAGTACCCGTACACACACACACACACACATATATATATGTATATACATATATATATATATGTATATGTATATAGGTTTTATTCCTTTTTTGTTGTTTTTCTTTGATTTTAATTTAATTTAATCTAATTGGCAATAACTAATATGCTCTGTTAGTTCCAGGTTCTATATGTAGTCAAGTCTGTTCCGTCCAACGTCAGACTGGTCAACACTCAGAGAAACTGTTGAAGACACCAAGATCTCCATGTCAGACCCTCCAGGTCTCAGTCAGCAGGTTAGATGTTGAAGTCCTGACAGACCAGTTAGAAACAGACTGAACCAGTATGGCTTGTTGGGAAGGTTGTAGGAGAAAGAAGAACATGCAGCACGGCTTAGGCTGGAAAAGCTGCATCTGGAAAAACCACCAGACTTCTGGAACAAGGTCCTCTGGACAGACCGGACCACAGTGGACATGTTTGGTCCTTAAATACCTCATAGCAGCTGTCAGCAAGGTGGTGGAGGGATGATGGTCTGGGCCTGTTCTAGAGTCAGATGTGAGTCCATCTGTCTGACAGATAAAGCCTGACTGGAACTGTCTCATGCAGCAGGACAAAGATCCCAAACACAGCAGCAGATCTTCACCAGATCCAGGTGTTGACCTGGTCCAGTCAGAGTCCAGACCTCATCCTGACTACAGGAACCAGACAGGCTGGAGGGGGAGGAGGTCTCTCCTCCAGATGCCCTTCTACTCACAGAAAAAGAATTTCTAAATGAATATCTGACCCAATCACCGTTTTTTGTGACGTTAAATAAAATGATGAGACCTCCCCAGCACTGCTAGGGGACACCTGAAAGGCCGTCCTCAGAGGTGAAACAAGGCCATGTAAACAATGTAAAACTCATCAACAAGAACTGGAAAGATTGATTGCTATTTAGACAAATAGATAATCATAACAAACACCCTGATTTATACAAAGAACAACTTGATTTACTTCTAACACCAGAAGCTGCGCGACGTCTCTGTATGAACATCACGTTATGAACACCAGGGCTGGACGCCGCCTTCTCACCAACTAAAAGCCCGACAGGCATCGGATCAAAAGCTCCGAGTAGAGATAAAGCAGATGCAGGAGTATCAGCACCAGTGGAGATAAATAAATTGTTCAGGTCATATCAAAGCTATTTATATCACTCTGAATTTGTGGGTGACGAAACTTTAATGTCAAAAACGATATTTACCAAAAGTTTCAGCTAATGATGATTAAATGCTAGAAGCTCCTCTAACAGTGTCAGAGACAGGCAGCAATAAATACCCTGGTCCACACGGTTTCCCAGGAGTCTCATAAACATTCCCGAGTCAGTGTTTAATTGCTGCTAGAGGCAAGGTTCTTCACCTTCTGCTTTAATACAAGCTTCAATTTGTCCAATTCGTGTAAAGGACAAGGATCCGCTGAACTGTGCATTAATCCATTATCTGTACCACTTCGTCCATTAAGGCTCGCGAGGAAGCTGGAGCCTAATCCAGCATTTAACAGGTGAGAGGCAGGTACACCTGGACAGGTCACCAGTCCATCACAGGGCCAACACAGAGAGACAAACAACCATTCACTTCTAGAGAGAATTTAGACCAGATAACCTAACATCATGTCTTTGGACGGTGGGAAGAAGCCAGAGTACCCAGAGAGAACCCACGTGTACACGGGAGAACATGCAAACTCCACAAAGAAAGGCCGCTGTTCGAACCCCAGCTGAGGCTCAAACCAGTGACCTCGCTGCTGTGAGACCGTGGTGCTAACCACCACACCAGTGAGCAGTACATCTGCTTCCGAGCTTTTAAAACAGGAGTTGTTGAGAAACATACATGCAGGCCAATTTCCCTTTTATCTGCAGACATGAAAATATTAGCAAACATTTTAGCCCACTGGAGCGTCCTACATCCTCAGTAATCTTGGAAGATCAAGCTGGGTTCATTAGGGAGAGGCACTCCTCTAATGTTTTTACAAGGATGTGGGAAAAACCAATGTCCCTGAATGCAGCAGGAAGTTTGTGCCGATTTGTGATGAACTAATGTCCCTGAATGCAGCAGGTAACTTGTGTGGACAAAGGATGAATGAATGTCCCTGAATGCAGCAGGTAGTTCAGACGGACGTGGGATGAACTAATGTCCCTAAATACAGCAGGAAGTTGGCACGGGTGGGGGATGACCTGACGTCCCAGAATGCAGAAGGAAGTTGGTGCAGATAAGGAATGAACTTATGTCCCAGAATGGAACAGTAGGTTGGGGTGGATGTGGGATGAACTAATGTCCCTGAATGCAACAGGAAGTTGGTGCAGACAAGGAATGAACTTATGTTCTTGAACGCAGCAGGAAGTTTATGTGGACGTGGGATGAATTGACATCCCTGAATGCAGCAGGAATTTGTTGCAGACAAGAAATGAACTGATGTCCCTGAATGCAGCAGGAAGTTGGTGTGGATGTGGGATCACCAGATGTCCCTGAATGCAGCAGGAAGTTGGCACAGACATTGAATGAACTAATGTCCCTAAATGCAGCAGGAAGTTGGCACAGATGTGGGATGACCAGATGTCCCTGAATGCAGCAGAAAGTTGGTGCAGACAAGAAATGAACTGATGTCCCTGAATGCAGCAGAAAGTTGGTGCAGACAAGAAATGAACTGATGTCCCTGAATGCAGCAGGAAGTTGGGGCAGATGTGGGATGAACTAATGTGCCAGAATGCAACAGGAAGTTTATGTGGACGTGGGATGAACTGACATCCCTGAATGCAGCAGGAAGTTGGCGCAGACAAGAAATGAACTGATGTCCCTTAATGCAGCAGGAAGTTGGGGCTGATGTGGGATGAACAGGTGTCCCAGAATGCAACAGGAAGTTGGTGTGGATTTGGGATAACCTGATGTCCCTGAATGCAGCAGGAAGTTGGGGCAGATAGTGAATGAACTTTATGTGGACGTGAGATGAACTGATGTCTCCGTTACGCTGCAGCAGCTGCTTGGATGATAACCAGTAACTTGAGAACAGTCACATGACACTACAAACATTAAATCCCTCATCATCATCCTGACAGCTAAACTGAATTTTATGTCTGGAACACGGCATCTAGAGCCTGAAACGCTGGTGGAAGGTGGATTATTGCTGATTTGAGGTTTATTTCTGTTACTTGTCCTGTGTTTGCTGATCTCAGGGTTGAGGTGAAAACTATCCTCACCGTTGTTTCCATCTTCTGTCCGTTGCACCAAACGTCCATGGTGTCCTTTTCTGTTGGAAAGAACGAGAGAGTTGTGTTTTATTGCAGCAACAGCTCACGTATCAGTAATGTTCAGGTAAAAACGAGTCGGTACAATTAGGGTTTGAAACTTACTGCAAGATTGTGGGAACTGCACAAAATATAATAAATTCCCGCGAACCCAGCTGTTGTAATGTGAGAAATTCCCAAGTACAATTACCGCGTTAATGTGTTAATGTGCAATGAAGTTTTGTTAAAAAGGAAACTAAAAGGAAGAAGAGAACTTCTACTACAGAACCAGCCCCCTCTCCTCTGTCAGCTCTGAGCTTCCTCTGCTGTCGTAGCGTCGCTCCTGCTGGTAAACCAAACGCTGTTGGTGGATTTCCCGCCGGTAAGACGACCTATTCAAGGACGTTAGTAGCGCTGATAACGTTACCCAGCAATCCAAAGAGAGGTTCCAGGCTAACTGGCTCAGAATATATCGGTGGTTTGAACATAATAGCGGAGACATAAACCGCACAATTTAATGTCCAGTGTTCTGCTTTCTAACACAGCAGCTGTAAACAGTTTGAGGAGGAAATGAACAGGTTTCTTAAAACTTTATAGTACAAAACTAGCGAGCAAGTCTAAAAGAATTTATCCCGTGGTCACGCGTTATTACCGTGTGGAAGAGATCATTAACTTGTGGCCACGTGTTTGGGTGATGCACATTTTTCTCATCTGGTTAAGTTCATGAAAGAGATGGAGGATCCTTCTGGAAACACCGAGCTATGGCAGCTGCATGAATGGAAAGGTCTGCCAGAAAGGTGTACCTGTACCGAGCTGAGCTAAAAGTCCTGTTTTCCTTAATAACGGATGAATCCACCGTAAGTTACACCAAATAACTTATCAAGATGCACAGACTATAAACAGTTTAAAACAATCTGACTAAGAAAGGAGAAAGAGACGACTCATCTGAGGTACGAGTACAACACCCCCCTCCATGTGAAGCATGTCCCCCCAGTTTTGAAACATGAATTTCAGGCCCTGACGCACCTCTCGCCGCTTGCCCTCGTTCTTGCTGTACTTGGAGAAGAGGCTGCAGAAGAGGTTTCCACAGCAACAGGCCACGTGGACCAGAGGACCCTCCTTTCCCAGACTGAGACCGGACGACACCGCCAGCACCAGGGTGACGGTCTTGATCAGCAGGGTCCATTTCCCCAGGTACCCGCGGATGATGAAGCCGCTCAGGATCGTCTTGATCTGCACACAAAGCACACGATGCCTTCAGCGTACGTGGTCTTCATCACTGGGACACCTGAAGATCAGCTGGTTACCTCTGGGATTCCTGACCCGCAGGCGTACGGAGCAAAGACTCGAACCAGCGACACGGCCAGGAAGGAAAACAGCAGAGCCCACAGGATATACAGGAAGTAGTTCAACAGGTACACCCCGGCTCCCTGAAACACCAGAGACACTTTCTCTCATCCTCCTGCCGCTCAACACGTTAAAGCAGTTTGCAGCGAGTCTCTGACCTCCGAGTAGCCCGTCATCAGCTCCGCCCACTTCTGCCACTGCGGACACTTGTCCCGGTCGTCAAACGTGGTCTCGTTGGACGTCCAGCAGCACTGCTCATGGCTGTACCAGAAGGCCGACAGGCACACGCCCTCCTTCAGGTCCGTCATCCAGTCCACCGCCAGGTCGATGACGCCGGCCAGCGTTCCTGAAACAGCAGGAATTTAACCCTCCCAGCTCAAAGCTTACCACAGAAAAACCCGCTTGGTTTTACTGAAGTCTCTTCAGCCCAGGGGTCCTGATTCCCAACACAGAACCACAGAAGAAGAAGCAACCAGAATAAACAGAGAAGAAGCAGTGGTGACGGGACAGGAAGTTCCTACAAAATAAGCGGGAAAAGCTTCGGTTTCCTGGAATCAGGACACAAACAGACTCGTCAGGAGGAACCAGTGTGGCATCGAGAGGGAATAAAACGTCAATAATAACTTATTTCAGAGAATCCGTGTTTCCTCAGGTTCTCAGCGGTGCGGAGGTTAGTCGTACCATATTCTAAGTCAGAGCTCTTGGTCATTCAGGTACGCCCTCTTTAACCTGACGTGGTGACAACAAGTCAGTTTACAAGTGGGCATGAATCTGTTCCTCCTCCAACTGATGGAGAGAAAGAAGGAATTTCTAGTCCTTCCACACCAGCCAGGCACCGGATTCACCTGAACGTGGCAGTAAAAAAAGAAAAGCTACACCAAAGAACCAGGTAGCTTCAGAAGGTGAGGCAACAGTAAAACTGTGAAGCTGGGTGGTGTCAGGTGACCACCTTTCCACTGCTGGACAGCCACCACAGAAGAAGACAAGCTCCTCTCTCCTCTGGGTCTTCCACAGAGGAACACTGTAGGACTGTGATCCATTTCCTGCACCACTTAGACCAGCTCAGGGTTGTGGGGAAGCTGGAAACCATCCCAGCTACTATAAGCAGCTATACCTGGACAGGAGGCCAGTCTGTCACAGGTCAGACGGAGAGAGGCAAACTACCAGTCAGTCCTAGGGAGAATTCAGAGTGCCGTTACCGTGCATGTGTTTGGACGGTAGGAGGAAGCCGGAGGACCCGGAGAGGAGTCTTTGCTGGATTTCAGATCCTGATGATCTGCTGTAGATCGTTTTTAGTCCTGACTCCTCTTCTTTGGTCCTCTGCGTGTCCAGTTTCTGCCTCCATGCTGAGATAAGCCAAGTTTCAGCTAACAGGTCTCTAGGAATCACCTTGCTGCTAAAATCCTGTTTCAGTCTCTCAGACTGTCGGATCTTTGTAGGAAATAAATAATGCATCTTTGAGACAAGGCGTCTCAGTTTAAAGCAGTTCTTTGCTAAGTTGTCTGTTATGTGTCCACACAACTCTGGTTCATCCCTTGAGTCAGGAGCCATTTTCTGTCTGATGTAAAGATCAGAGTTAGAGTCCAAGACGAAGACACAAGGACTGGATCAGACCGGTTTTATGCTTCTTAATAAAGAATATTGTTCAAATCTCAGGTAATTCTTAATCAGACCATCTTTTTGTAATCTTGAGTGCTACTGCAGACTAAATAAGACTCATAAACTGACCTGAGAGGAGGCCGATGAGCAGCATCACCACCCATCCCGACCAGGCGTCCAGCAGACTCTTGATCAGCTCCCAGATGGATTCTTTACTCTTACTGGTGATCTGCAGAGAAACAGCCAGCTCTGAACATCATTTCCACCACCTCTTTATCCCGAAATAAAGGAAAACCTGGACGGACCTTGCGGTGGCGGTCCGTGTCTCTGGACTTCTCCCTGAGCCAGTCGATGGTGTGGAAGTCCTCATAGGTGCCCACATCTGGAAAGGGCTCGTCCAGGAAGTCCATCAAGGTTCCAGCTCCATTCATTTCCTCCGTGGGCGTGGAAGCGCTGACACCTGGAGAGGACATGGTGACCAGTTTAATGCCTGCGGTAGTCTGTGGCAGCAGGTGGAAGACTCGGCTCTGATTTTACATGATGCTACTGCTGTATTTACGTTAGCAGCTAAAGCTAACTTAGCATCATTAGCTCGTTAAAACCTTGTTATTACCGTCACAAGCTTCCATGTTGCGGTCCATCCTCACCGCTGTAAGTAGGAATCTTATCCGTTAAAATGTTACTTTATATACAGACAAATAAATCGGACATTTTAGTAGATATTTTAAAGATAATGCAACTGCAGCCAGCGTCGGAGACTACTGCTCAGTCTGCCAGTCTCACGATATTTCCATAATCTCGCGTTGGTTAAACCATGGCCAAAGATGGTCTATTGTCGAGATAACTCACGCGTAAAAGAAAAAGAAGCGGAGCAATTAATTACCAAAACAAAAATGGACTCTTTACAGGACTGCTCACACAATAAAGAACGGGAAAAAATAGAATACGTTAACAAAACGACTTTTTAATGATGCAGATATAATCAAACATGAAATGTGGTCAGTTATCATTTATCTGTTTTCTCCACTTTGTGTTTTAAGGCAAGGCAAGACAAATTTATTTGTATAGTACATTTCATGTACAAGACAATTCAAAGTGCTTTACATTAAACATTACAGCAGGGTGCAGAAAGCAATACAAGTGCATAAAAACAAAGATTAAAAGAAATTAAATTATTTAATAAAAACAGAAAGAAAAGGCTAAAATAAAATAGATAAAATGCAAGAACTAAAGTTCCAGTGTGGGCAAAGACAGTGTTAAGACATGATCAAGATTAAAGATTCTAGCTTAACAGAAAC